>JAGXCT010036592.1:0-195353 GCA_022495035.1 Philopotamus ludificatus | reverse complement strand
AAAAATAGTTATTCATGATATGCTTCATAATTTGGTCGATATTTTAGATTTTTTTAACTAATCAATATGACGCATAAATGTCACGGACACTCGGTGATGCCTCGACGTAGACTGAGCTCTCGCAGCACGTGTCACTCGCACGTTTCACTCGCACTTGGCACATCGTACAGGATGCGAGCGAGAAAGAACGAATATTGTTGGTTTTGTTTCGCAATTTCGAACAATAAAGGTCAATGATTATTGAAAATATTTATTCTTTAAACTTTTTTGGATAAATACAAAAAGTTTGTGACATGTAGGATTTATAATAAAAGAGTTGTTTGAGAAAAATAAAAACTTGGGGTCCTAAATAGACACGGCTAGGTGTTCTTAATTTAAAAATGATTTTGGGAGGCTTAGAAATAGATTTATCTTTTTTATTGAGATATGGAAGGGAGTTTAAGAAAGAATATGCATGTAGTTATTTATTTAAACGCTGAACCAGATCAAATAGAAGAAGTGTATATAATTTTAGAGAGAATAAATACAATAAAAAAATGTTATTTAAATAATAAACAAAGAATGGTTATGTTTCAGTGTTGCCAGCAGTAATAATATATATATATTTTTTGCAATGTCACATTTTCGTCCATGTCCGATTGTTTATTTAAACAAACAAACCTCAGGTTCCAGCCTGCTGTCCGGTCGCCGCTTTGTTTTCCATATGTGTCCACGGGGTCTTCTGCTTTTGAGTCATCCTCATGTGTCAATGACTTAACATCCGCTCATATATAGATTTAATTATCGATTCGAGCATAATCGCCGCTGAATCCGACGCTTCGTGTTGCAATATTGCAACGAAATAGCATTCTAATCGATTGGATCGATTAAAATCCGCGGCTTACATAGAATTAGTCATTGTTTTGAAACGTAATGGAGGTCGTTCCACCATCGCACGATGTAATATTTCAAAGTAAATATTTGAAATGCAAAATTATTTGGCCAACGTCCAGACTTACATCCAATAATATGACGGCTACTCCTCTTGTAGTTTTATTTGAATGCATCAAACAAATGCATCGCTCGATAAACGAACGGGAAAGCTTGTGCATACACAGCGTCTTGTCTGCTTTTAAATTAGTACTTACTTATTTAATATATATATATATATATTAAATAAGTAAGTACTAATTTAAAAGCAGACAAGACGCTGTGTATGCACAAGCTTTCCCGTTCGTTTATCGAGCGATGCATTTGTTTGATGCATTCAAATAAAACTACAAGAGGAGTAGCCGTCATATTATTGGATGTAAGTCTGGACGTTGGCCAAATAATTTTGCATTTCAAATATTTACTTTGAAATATTACATCGTGCGATGGTGGAACGACCTCCATTACGTTTCAAAACAATGACTAATTCTATGTAAGCCGCGGATTTTAATCGATCCAATCGATTAGAATGCTATTTCGTTGCAATATTGCAACACGAAGCGTCGGATTCAGCGGCGATTATGCTCGAATCGATAATTAAATCTATATATGAGCGGATGTTAAGTCATTGACACATGAGGATGACTCAAAAGCAGAAGACCCCGTGGACACATATGGAAAACAAAGCGGCGACCGGACAGCAGGCTGGAACCTGAGGTTTGTTTGTTTAAATAAACAATCGGACATGGACGAAAATGTGACATTGCAAAAAATATATATATATTATTACTGCTGGCAACACTGAAACATAACCATTCTTTGTTTATTATTTAAATAACATTTTTTTATTGTATTTATTCTCTCTAAAATTATATACACTTCTTCTATTTGATCTGGTTCAGCGTTTAAATAAATAACTACATGCATATTCTTTCTTAAACTCCCTTCCATATCTCAATAAAAAAGATAAATCTATTTCTAAGCCTCCCAAAATCATTTTTAAATTAAGAACACCTAGCCGTGTCTATTTAGGACCCCAAGTTTTTATTTTTCTCAAACAACTCTTTTATTATAAATCCTACATGTCACAAACTTTTTGTATTTATCCAAAAAAGTTTAAAGAATAAATATTTTCAATAATCATTGACCTTTATTGTTCGAAATTGCGAAACAAAACCAACAATATTCGTTCTTTCTCGCTCGCATCCTGTACGATGTGCCAAGTGCGAGTGAAACGTGCGAGTGACACGTGCTGCGAGAGCTCAGTCTACGTCGAGGCATCACCGAGTGTCCGTGACATTTATGCGTCATATTGATTAGTTAAAAAAATCTAAAATATCGACCAAATTATGAAGCATATCATGAATAACTATTTTTATTCTTAGAATAATCCATTATTTAAAAAAAGTCAAGATTGAAATGCTCTATTTTCATTATAAATAGATCCCTTTCGGACGACGTGGTTGTTTTCGAGACACTGTGACGAATCGGTAAATTAATACTACTTCAAGTCAACTAGAATTCTTGAGGTTTGAGGAACTTGATCATTATTGTTCCGAATCCTCTGCATTCCGCATCTCGCATCGCATCTACTAAGGTAGAGTTCGTGGCGATTTTCGTGCCTTTTTCCTGCCCTTTCCCATGCGTCCTTATACGTTTCTAAGCGCGATAAGCTTCTCCAGGCTATCATTTCTTCTAGCGAGATGTCCAAAGTATAGTAGAACTCGGTCAAGTACCAGAATTACGTCCCATTTTTTTAAAAAATAAATAAACGAGCAGGCGATAGAATATAAACAAAATGGGATCTAGTATGAAATAGGACATCAGATCTTCAAGCCCGTCTGCCTTGGTGCAGCTTAAGGAAACTGAGCGAAGAATTAAACTCGTGTTATTATAATGAAATGTTAATAAATGCGAAACGTGGAAGGTGACAAAACAACGCGGAAGCTTTAAATCTTCGTCAACGGATACCTTCGTCAGATACATACAAAATGTAAAGAGGATTAGCCACATCATGACCATTTTCTAAATACTTTCCTAATGTAGAGTTACGTTGAGACATACGTTGCTGATAGAAGCAATGTGTATGTCTTCTGTCCTCCTAAAGTTAGATGAAGCATCCAGAAATTCTTGGATAATCTCTAGACTGGAAGCTTAATACAGAAATTAGAAAGAGCTGATGATTTGGAACAACGATTGAATAGAATTCAAAGTTTGTATTGACTTTTGTGTATACATATTTACAATATGGTCATTATGGTAACTCGTTTTGATTTCGCAATGCATATTATTATCTTAGTCTATTATGCGCGTATAGATTAACTATGTAATTGATATGTTCAGTTGGATATTTACGACTATAAATTTATAACACTGATTACATCTTAACGCCATTGCATCACGGCCCGGAGGGTTCTCTTCAATCACGCACTGTGATTATCAACAACTCCACTGCCTACGCATCCATCACAGCGCTTTACATAATAAAGCTGTGCTTTCGATACGTGAGAAGAAGAAGAAAAAAATGGGAAAAAAATCCGTGAAGTAAACAGGGTCAAGAGAAACGAGCATTTGGAATAAATAAAGTGACATGAAAAGAAGAAGCCGCGCATCAGCGATGCTCGACAGGAGCCGCACGATTCGCGCCGAAGGACTTTCAATTGATCTATTGTCGCTGCTGGTCTCACAGAGCGACCTGATTGTCAACGACGGTTCCTAGAATCGACGGCAATAACTTTGCTCGCGTTACTCGACTGGAATTCATAATTAAAACCCCCGTTAAATTTAATGGGTCAGAGTAATCATGCGTTTTTTTTCGCTCCGTCTGGCCACGGAATCAGGATAGGGTCTCGACGACTTCTTCCTGTTGCGATCTGATATGCGAGTGTCTTAAAAATACATATAAAATCGCAAATTGCGACGCACCGAGTTGATTGCACCCTCGACTGATCAGGGGTAAAGAACTCTTAACACACAAATGATAATAAAACAAATTGACAAAGAATTGCCCCCCTTTGCATCTGAATAGAATAATAATCCAAGAATGCTTTATTGCTCTATTCATATCGCGTTGATCAACCCTTTCATTATAGTCAAATGCGTGACCTCGTTTTTTTTTCCGCGATATTCGAGGTCAAAAACACTATGGTTTTCGGCCATAAATCTAAAGTTTGATACTACTGGCGTAACGCGTACGCTCCATCCGGTTGTTTGCACGAAAAAGAATAAAAGGATCTTCTTTCAACAGTGTTTAATTTCATGGCATGCATGGCACGAGCCATTATTTTGTCTGCAAATATTTTTTTTTATTATTTAAAAAGAGTGGCATTCATTACGTTGTGTTTAATTTACATTTTCGCAGACAATGGAAGCGGAATAGGATCCGATAAAATGCCAATTACATTGTTGTGCAAATCCGCCATTTTAAACGATAATAATAAAAAGCGAGCGCGATCTATCGACGGCGTCCATTTTGTAGCGCCAATTAACGATCACGCGGCCATGCTCGTAAATATACATAATTGCGACTGAAAAACAAACGTTCATTCAATTATATACACGAGGTAATGAGGTCGTCCGACTGTGATACGGAAAATCGCTAATTGTTAAAGACATCTATGCGTTAAATCGCTTAATCCACATCAACAAAGACGTTGCCCTGCGGACACGATTTTAATTATGCAGCACTGTTTGTTTATTGATTTTTAATGGTCGGTATTAGCGAACGCCTTTCCGACGCGAGATGTGATAATTAATTTGAAATACTGCCGGTGTTGCCAGTGCGAATAATTTTATTTTGAGCAAAGCGCGACGATGCAGGAAGTGCGCGCAATAAAAAGCGAGACGTTATACATTTCCTTTGTGTTTTTGATCGAATCCTTTCACCTTGGATGTTGTGTTTTGTTTCGCAAAATATTTATGGGAATTGTTAGAGTGATAATCCGTGGGAAGGTCAATGATTGTGTTATGCCAATGGCAGCTGAAAAAACTTTGCAAATCGAACAATATACACACAAGTCTCATTCTTCTTCTCGCATCGTCGACAACCATAAATATTCCGAGATAAAATATATATACCGAGAAATATGTGAACACGAGCAATTAATAACTGAAGATTTACATCGCGAGAATCGAAATGAAATTATCATCTTATTTGCGTATCTGAAAAAAATATGTTTATTTACACGGTTCGGCGATAGATAAGTGTATCAAACGGCTCACGGTTATTAGTTTTCGCGTCAACTAAATCATTGTAAACGGATAAGCGAAATAATCGACAGATAACGCGGAAAAAATATTCTATACAAATAAATAATGTAAAATCTTGGAATCCCCTTCCTGATATAGAGCGGCGTGTGCGACAATCCCTTCTATAGTGTATTTTCTACAAAATTGTAATGCATTTGTAATGCATTGGTTGACAGTTGAGATTTACAAAATAAAATTTAAAAAAAACAGTGGCGGATTTAGCACTAGAGAGGCGCAATTCAATTTTGAGGCCCCTACTTAAAATATTTTCACATACATATGCATTTTTGGATACATAATTAATTTCACATCAATTTATGTAAAAAATATTGCTTCCCCTTATTTTATTGGCTTCTCGATAATCAATTTTAGCGATCTCGATGTAATAAATATTTATTATTTTTAGAAATCTTCAGGGGGCCCCCAGAAGGGTTGTATGCCAAGGGCCCCAATCCCATGCATCGTTTAGCCTTAAGGTAATCCCATGCATCGTTAGCCTTAAACACGCCTGAATACATAGATCTTGGTCTGCGGTCCAGTCAGTGCATATGATTTGCAATAGTTAGGGTAGCAACCTGAAAAATATCCCTTAGTTGCCATTATTCATTTATCAATTTAATTTAGGGAGTACTACTAAATTATAAAATATGTTTGTTATAAAAAAAAATCGTTTTGAGGGCTGAACTTTGAGGCGCGCGCCTTATGCGACTAAGCGAAAATCCGCCACTGGCGCCTAGTCTTCTATAGCGCGGTCCTTATCTCAGCGCTATAGAAGGGTTGAGTATACAAATATCATTTGTAATTTTAGATGAAATTTTGCTATGACATATGCCCGTGCACGCATATATAAATATATCAGTTAACGATAATCGTTAGATTAGAAAGTGCCTAGTAGGTTCCACGATTTGCACCATATCATCGAAGCACTCAATGTCGACCTTTGAAGCCCTAATCAGTTTGTGTACATTAACGGACGTACATTACGGAACAAAAAAATATGATCGAATATCCACAGAGTGGCGTCGCGATGACGCAAGCGTCTAGGAAAAGTCTGGGAAAAGTCTCCGCGATCGAGTCGGTATAAAATATTCGGGCCGATATTCGGAGCGCAATCTCGATTCTTTATCAGTGCGCCGCTGAAATGCATTAAGTATTGCACGTCTCGTTTAATATTCAGTGCAGTGTCGCTGCATGATTGCGGCAGATGTTCCGAGAATTGTAGAAACTGTTAACCTAAATACTTGGGTGCCATTAAAATGGCGCCGATGATCCTTAACTAATGCACGTTCCGTTAATGCGACCGAACGACTCGAATTCACAGCAGAAACGATCAATTAAAAACACTTGACCATCGAGATTGGTGCGATTAGGCGATACGATGATTGATGTACGATCTGAGATACGCACAGAGCAAGCGGAGGAAAACCCAAACTTGTCGTAAATACTAATACGATCACGCGACAGCGCAAGATATCGCGAAAATGTCATAAAATAAAAAATCAATCATTCAACATGTCGTTGGCAATACGTGGTGAGAGATACATGCTAATTTTCTTGGTCAAGATCAGCAACGATACTAGATCCGGATCGAACGGAAACGAAAAATGCATTTTGGACCTGGAAATACGAGTTTAATTGCACTCTAACGACATGTCATTATCGATATTGACAATCGTCAATGTCGAAAATTAACGATTTGAGATTTACGACAATGTCATTATATATTTATTATGGCACGTCAATCAGTGCAGATTCTCAAATTGGTCCATATATCAACGGAGATTGTACATAATATCATGACGTGCCCATTCTAAACTATCAAGATTACGCTATTAAAGCTGTTTATAAAACATCGATACTATTTGAATCCGATTATAGATCAAAATTTCTTGATTAATAACGTGAAATTTCTCCATAAAATATTTGATATGAAAAATAATTAATTTAAAAGCGATAGATTTCGACGAACTCCTCGAAGGAGTGGTTTAACACGACATGTTTGCTTGTCATACTAAACTTGCATGTAAAGTCGGTTCTATCTGTGTCATCATCTCGAATCATAGCTTTTAAATCGCTTATTTTATGAGCTAATTCCAGAACGTATGGAAGTATTTACTGCTAGACAAGAGATAAAGTTTTAATCATAAAGACGTTCGATCCATACCAAGAGAACAGATCCTAGAGAAATGGTTGAACAACTATTATATTATTTATTTATGATACTAAATGGGGTTTTCAACATTAACCTAGTTGGGACCTCAAGTGTTTTATTTTTCTCGAATATTTTTTTTTGTATTTGTCTAAAAATGTCTAAAGAATAAATATTATAAATAATCATTGACCTTTATTGTCGGAAATTGCGAAAAATAATAAAAACAACAATGTTTCCTTATGTAGCCACGGGCGCGATGTTTTCTCGCTAGCATCTGGTACGATTTGCCAAGTGCTAGTGAAACATATACTGGTGACACGTGCCGCGAAAATTTGGCGGTCTTTCTACCGGTAGCGTTAGTTAAAAATCCAAAATATCGATATTTTTATTCTTAGAATAATACATTTTTTAACTAAATGTCAAAATATAGAAGAAGAATTCATCAATATCTTAATTTGAATTGCTTGGGGTCCCTGAGAGACCCCCTTCGGACGACGATTTTTTTTTCATCTTCTCAAGCATTCAAACCCACGTTTTTTAAAAAGAACGGAAGCTTTTCAAACACCGTAAAACTATTTTTGATACACCATTCATTGAGGAAAAGGTGGAAGGTAAACGATGGCTGAACAACTGGACCGGATTTGGAGCTCCAGAATCGTTCCAGCTCGCCAAAAATAGACACATTTATGGAGAAAAAACAAAGAGCAGTAGATCGCCTACGCTCAAAAACGGATAAGGCACAAAGAACACTGGTTTTCTTCGTCTGACCATATTTTTGGGAGTGAAATCAGGCACGGGGAATAATTTTTTAATACATTTTAGCGTTTTTTGCTAGTCTAAATATTTTTCATTGTCAAAAAAAACCCTGTCCGTAGAAGCATTTGACCCCGGCAGACACAAGCTGAACCCCACAATATGTAAAGTGACGTTAAGATTTATTTCGTCTAGTTAAGTTATTACATTTTTAACGATCACAAGCCACAAATAGATCATTTTTTCATTGAACTAATTTTAGCGTTCCATATTTAACGTAGTTATAATGAGACATCGATTCTTCGTCTTATTTATCGAATATTTATACTAAATTGTGTCTGTATTTCGAAAACACAAAAATAAATACACGAATCATAGAAAAAAATCGTGTTGCAAAAACCTTTGGCGTTGTCTGGACTGTAAAAAAGACAATCTGGACATCGCATGACACCGCACAGTTTCATCACTACACATAAATACCATTAATACATTCCATTAAATTGATTATGCTTATACATCATGCTGTCCTAGCTTTTTTTCCAAATACAATAGCTTTATCAATAATTAACTCGGGGGGGAAAAAAATCAAATTCTTCGTGTTCCACGATTCAAAGACACCTTGTTATTATTGGAAAGGTCAATAATGATATAGTAATGCTAATTACAATTTGAAATGGTTCTACGAGCAAACTTAAAACAGACCGTCTTTGACGTCACACTGAAAATAATGATTTTTTTGAACAGTCCGCCGCGTATGCGAAAACATTCGGGCACCTGTATGACACACATACGGATTAAACCTGTATTTATTGGTTATTGAAAGGAAAGATTGGCCGTGTCGTCAATTATAGCGGAGACCCGGGGGTCCAGTTAACCCAGACCTTGGAGGCACTCCAAATGTATCGGTGTCAAATCGAATCGACAAAAAAATAAATTCAATGAAAATCGCCAATTTTCTTATCGCAAAATTAACTCGTGAAACATGTGATAAGTTATGCATGAAAAATTGCGCAACAACATGCATTTATCGTGTATCGCGACGTACACACGTCGAAGAAACGATTAAAACATTGACTTTATCAATCGATGAGTCCGGCGTTTATCACGTTGGCAGGCGTGCGTCCATCCGGAGCCAAAAGCGCGCGAGAAAAGTGGAAAATCTATAAAGGATTAATGATTTACGCGTCGGTGTAATGGGCGTAATTAAATAAATTCCCCGCGGAGCGTAATTAATTTTATTTTTGTTATTTCAATGTCAAAGTAAATGGACACTATTCGGTCGGGATGTGGCGGATGTTTGCCCACTATTTTTAATTTGAATCGCGTATTCGCGCCTCGCAATACGTTATTTTTCCGCAACGGACAAGGTGAATACGTAGGCGGCAGCACCAGCTGTCATAATAAATGGTGCAAAAACGACGCATGCAAAAAAAAACCGCGCTTAATTAAATTTGAGGTAAATTCTAGCCAACAGGTAACAACAACAACAAAAAAAAACAAGCATAGATTTTGCGAAAGACGCGAAAGAATTTAAAGTGCACCGGGCGTCCGAAGAATCTGCGGAATGTAAAGTGTTTGCGGCTAATGTGTTTTACGCGGAAAAAATAAGGTATTCGGAACGGCGGGAAATCCGGGGGGGAAAATGATCGTCGCTTTACCGTTTTGTTGAAGAATCGGTTGTAGCGGCTGGGCGCCATCGGTGAAGCCTGCGTTTGCATGCTGAATTTGTTAGCCACCATCACTCAATAAATTAACACGACACTGAAACAACGGCTTCAGCCGGGGGCACGGGTGAGGAGGGCGCGGCTCGCGACCGCGGCTGCTGCCTGGGAGATCTCGATGGCCCTCCACTCGCGAGGACATGAGCTGTCCCGAGGCTCGCCGGTCTGCACGGGCCCGAGCTGCAATGCCACCGCGACGGTCTGCACGGAACTAACCGAGCGGCGAGCCGACTCGCTTATATAAACTGCGCACGTTAACTCGCCTCCCCACTGCCAGACGCCTGGCTCCACCTCCGATATCGGCTTAAAACCTCTTCAGACCAATATATAGGTAACTCTCTTATCTCGAGACGCGGTTAAATAATACGATTGTGATATTATCGATAGATCTTTTTTTTTTTTTTTTGAGCCTTCTGTCTAGGATGACGTCCGTGAAATTCGCTAGAATTTCAATTCAAGCACGGATATTAATACATTTTATAATCGATCGCAGTTTTGATGGACCAATTCTGACATACTGTAGCACGTTACATTGAAAAGAACAGATACATCCCAGAGTTCAATGGCGCAAATGATGCTGGGGTATTAGACCCCAGATGTAGGCCCCATTATGGCCCCAAGAACCTTACTCATTTTTTTTATAGAATTGAGTTTTTTTTCTACTAGATAAATTTTCTATATTTTTGTAGAGGGAAAGTATGGATGTAGGAACATTTCAGTGTTTAATCTATTTAACAATGTTTTTTAATCTAGCCGTGCCGATGGGGTCCACTGGGAACCCCATTATTTCTCGAATAACTCTTTTAATATAAATCACAAACATTTAGCCACAAAATATTATATGCATTTCTTCTATTTGATCTGGTTCAGCGTTTAAATA
The DNA here is from genome assembly GCA_022495035.1 of Philopotamus ludificatus. Lineage (NCBI taxonomy): Eukaryota > Metazoa > Arthropoda > Insecta > Trichoptera > Philopotamidae > Philopotamus > Philopotamus ludificatus. The sequence continues at coordinate 184,690 of JAGXCT010036592.1, read as the reverse complement.
AATAACTACATGCCTATTCTTTCTTCAACTCCCTTCCATATCTCAGTAAAACAGATAAATCTATTTCTAAGCCTCCCAAAATCATTTTTAATTTAAGAACACCTAGCCGTGTCTATTTGGGACCCCAAGTTTTTATTTTTCTCAAATAACTCTTTTATTATAAATCCTACATGTCGCAAACATTTGTCTAAAAAAGTCTAAAGAGTAAATATTATAAATAATCATTGACTTTTATTGTCCAAATTGCGAAACAAAGCCAACAATATTCGCTGACGTTCTTTCTCGCTCGCATCCTGTACGATGTGCCAAGTGCGAGTGAAACGTACGAATGACACGCGCTGCGAGAGCTCAGTCTACGTCGAGGCATCACCGAGTGAGTGTGCGTGACATTTATGCGTCATATTGATTAGTTACCAAATCCAAAATATCGACCGAATTATGAAGCATATCACAAATAACTGTTTTTATTCCTAGAATAATCTTTTCCAGACTTTTATTGTCCGCAATTGCGAAACATAAATCAAAACATCAATATTCGCTTCCGTCGCCACGCATGCGATTTTTTTCTCGCTCGCATTCAGTACGATGTGCCAAGTGCGAGTGAAACGTACTAGTGGTACGTGCCGCGAGAATTTTGCGGTCTGTTTATCCGCGCCGTGTCCTTAGTCTGCGGCGGGACATCGCCGGGATGCATATCATGAATAACAATTTTTATTCTTAGAATAATACATTTTTAAAACAAATATAGACGAAGAATTCATCAATATCTTAACTCGAAATGCTTGAGGTCACTGAGGGACCCCCTTCGGACGACATTTTTTTATTCATCTTCTCAAGCATTCAAACCCACTTTTTACAAAGAACGGAAGCTTTTCAAACACCGAAAAAATGGAGTATTTTTGATACAACATTCATGAAGGAAAAAGTGGAAGTTAAACGATGGCTGAAGAATAAAGCTGTCGTGAATCCACAACAATCGCAACTGGACTGGATTTGAAGCTCCAGAATCGTTCCAGCTCGCCCAAAATGGACACATTTATGGAGAAAAAACAAAGAGCAGTGGATCGCCTACGCTCAAAAACGGATAAGGCACAAATAACACCGGTTTTCTTTGTCTGCCCATATTTTTGGGAGTGAAATCGGGCATGGGGAATAATTTTTTAATACCTTTTAGCGTTTCTACGTTTTTTGCTAGTCCAAATATTGTTCATTGTCTAAAAAAACCCTGTCCGTAGAAACAGAACATCGCCGAGTGTGCGTGTCATTTATGCGTCATATTGATTAGTTAAAAAATCCAAATTATATAGCATATCATGAATAACTTATTTTTTTTAAAAAAAGTCAAGATATTGATGAAGAATTCATCAATATCTTGACTTGAAATACTTGGGGTATATAATAACCCCCTTCGGACGACTCGGTTGTTTTCGAGTCGCGACGAATCGGTTAACCGCTAAATAAAATTACTTTTAAATAAATTCTGAATATACCCATGAATCGAATGAACATATTCCTATCCTAATAACTTATACACAACGCACGTGTCGCAGGTTGTGGGGTGAATTGACATCTGTCACTCTGGAGTGACCTTAGCAGTTATATGATTAAAATGTATAACACATATTTGTGTTGAATATTCATTGCAAGGCAGTAGACTTGTTTTTATGCTAAACGTGTTTGGCTTTAGATGTCTAGGTCAGTGGTTCTTAACCTGGGTTCGATCGAACCCCGGGGGTTCGGTGAGTCAGTCTCCCGGGCTCGGCGGAGGTCAAAACACACACCCGACTTATCGTACAATATTATGAAAAATGGTACGACGTATGATATAAGGGTTCGGTGAACGCGCATATGAAACTGGTGGGGTTCAGTACCTCCAACAAGGTTAAGAACCACTGGTCTAGATGTTTTATGCGTCGTTGTTCTGGTGACGAACCGCTCCTTGTCCTTGTCCGAGATGAAATAATTCTTCCACTCTAAGATCCTAGTTGCTGTTATTCCCCAATCATCAGAGTCTACTACTATTCATCTTTTTATTTTGTCTTATTGGTTTTAGAAAGCGATACTTCGGACTATGGATCAGATTGGATGAAATCTCGTTAGGTTTGGCTTCTTAGTTCTTCTGTAGTGATTTTCCATCAATATTTTCCTACTAATTTCTCTACATCCGCACTATTTAACTCTTTGACTCATGGATATTTCTCCACATCTTATCGATTATTCTCTATAAATAATTTTCATAATTCTCTCAGCGTTATTTCTCTCTTCAATGACATTTCAAAACATCTTCTACTTAAATGGAAACAAAGCTTCTATTTAAATGGACAATGAACCGCAAATACATCGACTGGAATATAGGAATTAACTAAGACCTTTATAATAAAAAAATCAGATGTTGTACATCGTTAGTGGAATTGATTATGAAAACATGTTTAATTGTATCAAAATGTAACGTATATAGAGGTTCCACTGTATTTAATAAATCATAAGACTGCAACAATAAAAAGCTTGCATTCATCTTTAATAATAAATTATTAATCCTTAATGCGAAGACTTGATAATAAAAAAGGAGTAAGATAAGTGTCTTTCGAAAAATTATTATTGGATATAAATCAATATTTTTGATGAATAAAATAATAATCTCATGAGATAGACGTTCAAATAATTATCGCAAAAAATATAATAATAATAATTTAGTTTTTTATGTTATGATAATGTTAATAAACCGCAACGTTTTCCTCTTAAGAGAAAATACATGTTTCCAAAACTGGCCATGGTTTTTTCTTGGAATATCGGGTGCATCATTCATGGATGTGACTGTTTTTTTCCCGTACAGACGAAATTCAAATCCGATCGCACATTATTAATTGATATTATTTATGTTATCTTGTGCGCGACGCTAGTGATGCAGAGTTGACGTCCGTGGAATGCGTGGGAGGATCGGATCAGTCATCGTCGCCCATTACAATACGAATTCAATATTTATTGAGCGTTTAACACAAAAGACAAACCGTTCGTCTTTTGGAATTACGTAATTTGCCTAATAGTTGATTGGAACTGGTTACATTTTTCTGACGTATCTTCGGCTATGGGAAAATATACATACTCCCATAGTTGTTGGCATTTAAAACAAAACGATATTATTCAGAACTTGATTATTATGTCACTTGATTGAGTAATTGCTTGATTGGTTTAGTCACGCGCATATTCATCGAGTCTTCAACGAAACCTCACTAATCTGATTTTATAATTTCCATTGAAATTATCAATAAAATAAATCAAACAAGTTGTGTAAAGTACGGGTTTTGAGAAGTGTTATCTTGCAAATAAGCTCACGGCACTCGTAATGCGGAACAATGTCGCCTAAATTTGTAGACGCGTCGCTCCACGTTTGTGGAATGATAGTTATTGTCGTCATCATCGTCGTCCAGGAGGATTTATTTGTTGCCAACGACGCATTGTGAAGGTGGCACGCGGGGCGTGACCGGCGCCGACGCCTAACGTTCGCCACGTTGGCCGACAATTGGACCAAGACGAGAAATTTAGACACAATTTTAAAGGCGAAAGTCGACGAAGACTTCTTCCGCATCAGCGAATCCTTGCAATAAATCGCAGGAGTATCGTATTGGCAATTGCGACACGTCTGCAGCTGTAAGAGCTTACCTCTCGTTTTTGTACCGAAGCTAATCAAACCAATTTAACATTAACATCATCTGAATTCAAGAATTAATAATAACTAAATTATTAATGTAATATTTTGTGTTAGGACTTTTAATACAAAACGTTCATGTAAATAACATGATTTAAGCTTACATCATATATATATTCATCCCTACGTTTTCCATAAAAAATAACAGCGCAAAAAAGACATGACAAACAAAACATAAGGATATTTTTAAAAGAACTTTTCTTAACAAGCTAGACGCCGCGATTTTTTTTTAATGGCAACACCAAGTAATCGGCAACACCGAAAAATCGTCAAATTTCCTAATAGATAATTTTAAAATTAAAAAAATCAGAGTTAGCGCTACACCACGTGACGTTTTATTCTGCCAACGTCGTCCGAAGGGGGTTCATTTATAATGGAAAATAGACCCCAAGCATTTCATGTCAATATATTAATGAATAATTCACCAATATCTTGACTTTTTTTATAAAAAAGGATTATTCTAAGAATAAAAATAGATATTAATAATTTGGTCGATATTTTGGATTATCTACTAATCAATATGTAGCGTAAATGACACGCATACTCGGCGATGTTCAGCCGTAGATTGAGTACACGGCGCCGACGTGTCACAAGTACGTCTCACTTGCACTTTGCACATCGTTCCGGATGCGAGCGCGAAAAAACATCGCGCCCGTGGCTACAGATGCAAAAATTATTGTTATATTTTTATTTGTTTTCACAATTGCGGTCAATACAGGTAAATGATCATTGATAACATTTATTCTTTAGACTTTTTTAGACAAATACAAAAAAAATGTGACATGTAGAATTTACACGTTCCGGTCCGCTGGGTTCCGCGCCGAATTTTGCGAAAAAAATAGCAAAAGTTAAGGTACTTCAGTTAAATCGATGTAACTCTGATACCATTTAAGTTCAAAAAGGTTATCTCTATGTAAAAAAATAATAGTTCAAAACTTTTTAAAGTGTTTTAAAGTGTGGTCTGCGTATCAATGAAATATAAATGATTCTTGGTTTAACATCAGCGCCAACGAGGACTCGAAAACGCGTCCCCCGTACTTCTACGCTGGCCCGCGAGGACGCGTTTTCGAATCCCCCGGACCGCAACGTGTTAAAAGAATTTTTCGAGAAAAATCAAAAACTCGGGATGCCAAATAGCACGGCTAGGTTATTATGATATTTTTTAAATCATAAAATAAACGCACAGGAGTATGTGAAAAAATGTTTTTTCCTTAACGTTTTAACGTGCAAATCGAGGGATGAGTGTATATAAATTAATCTAACCCTACCATATTATTAAAGCGAGACAAATATATATAATTTAAAATAACACAATTTAAATGCATCAAACAAAAGAATATTAACATAAGACTCAATATAAAACCTAACCTCAAATTTTAAACAGAAATTATTCAAGTATGTATTAATTTTAATAAATAAAAAAAAATATTGTTTTTAGACTTTAATTGAATCAAGGAATATGTGTGTAAAATTTGAGGTTAGTTTATATTATTTATATAAACGTTTTGTATTGAAAGTCTTAACACCAAAATATTATGCTCATTTTTTTTATAACGTTCATATTCTTTTGTTTGAAACATTTAAATATCGCTATTGCGTAAATAAAGAATTGCAATATAAGTTGGCGTAAGCCAAATTGAAAATGGATTTAAGAAAAATTAAAATATGGACACTGAGCGATCTTCGAGAGTATGCCGTCATTTATGCACATTTCTGTTATAAGGATATAGACGATGAAATAAAATCACACAAGTCGCAAAAAAAATGATATATTTGAATACCTTGGATTTCATGGCGTTGATCGCATTTTTGAACGTACTCCTCAACTTCCACATCTGCAGCGCGCGACAATCGATAACGATGGCACCGTCGATTGCGCTTTTTACGATGCTCATTACACGAGAGACGTATGCATATCAAAAGTGCACTGATGAAAATGGACAAAAATCGGACGACAATAGAGTTTTGCAGCGGTGGCAATTATCGGCGACAAAGTCAATTATTCGAGGGCCATGACCGGCAAATGGGACGGTCGCAAAGTTCTCAAAAAGGCTGTGCAATACACGTTTTCGTACACGTATTTATTGTATGGTAATTTCGCATTTCACATTTCGTCATCCTTGGAGTCGAGTTTCCCACGGGTGCTTTCGATAATTCGCACTTTCCGATAATTCGGCGAGCCCGAATATGCCAAATCGAAGAACACGATCCAAAAAAATGTTGTGCTGACATGCGGCCTACTAAAAAAAATCAATGACTATGCAAGCACTAACTCTTAGGCACCTGTTTAATGTTCCAAAAAATATACCGTCTCAATTAAAGTGCAGATTATTATACAAAAGTGAATGATGAAAATATTCGTGTTAACCGAACCCGTGGCTGTTTATTTGGATTCCAGGCACTGTCCGAAGAATACATCTCGTTCAGCGACATGTTCATCCAGAGGGGGAATGCTGGATTCTTCTTCGGCGCCATCACCACGATCAAATACTTCACTCTGGTTACACTGACCAGCACATCCATTTTCGCGGCTCGCCATCCAACGACGATTCAATGATGGCGCACGGACCAAAACTAAACACTAAAAAGCGTGTCGTCGAACTCCATCGAATTTCACACGGTGTTGGCACTTTTTTTAAAAAAAAATTTTTGGTGCAAACCTGTCGACGTGTTGGCAATTTGGCCTATGTAGATTTCGGCAGAAATCAAAACAAACGCGAAATTGGGTGAATACAGCAAGGTCATCATTATTCCGCAACGAAATGTTATGATCGACGATGCGATGCAAAAATTGACGTCAATATAAATTTATTTAGGTGCGAAATAGTAATTATTTTCAATTAATAATCCGATTCTTATTTAAATAATCGAACTTCTTCTTTGGTCGGCACCCTCATGTCTGAGGATCGTGATCATTCTTGTTCCGAAAGTTTTTGATTTTGTCTCTCCAGGATTCTCTGCATTCTGCATCTCGCATCGCAGCTATTACGGTGGAACCTGTGGCGGTCTTCATAGTCGCGGGTGGGCGCCCTGCCCCGTCCCCTGCGTCCTTGTACGTTTCCAAGCGCGACGAGCTTCTCCAGGCTATCGTTTCTTCTGGCGAGATGCCCAAAGTATCGAAGAATCCTTTTGAGACATATGTTCGAAAGTCGGTCTTCTTTATAGTTCCCCATTTCTTTTAAAACGGACACGTTTGTGCGTTTAGCGGTCCATGGTATTCTTAGCAGACGTCGCCAGCACCACATTTCGAAGGCATCAATTTTCTTCTTCATATTTTCCTTTATGGTCTAGGTTTTTACGCCGTAATTAAAAATTGAGAATACCAGACTTTGCACTAAACATTTTTTGTCTTTTTGGATATCCCCGAGTTTTTCCAAATCGTTCTTAAAAATAATCGTTTTCCTAAGCCATCACTATTCGCCTTCTTATTTCCGGCTCAAAAGATAAAGAAACTCTTCAACTCTCTCCAGATTCGGAATATTAACAGATAGCTGATTATTCATATCGACGATCATCATCATGTTGATCTCGAGTCCTAGTTTTTTTACATTCACATATAACTTTTTTGAACAGATCGGCCATTTCTTCTTCGTTGGTGGCTATCAATGTCGTATCGTCCGCATATCTAAGATTTAATTTTTTTTAGCCTTCTATTTATAATCCGCCTTCTCAGTTTCCCAGGGCTTTTTCTCATAATATACTCCTTGTATAAGTTGAATAGGTCTGGAGAGAGTACAGCTCCGTCTCACTCCGTTGAGCACTGAAAACTTTTCCGAAAAATTCAACTCTATTTTGACTATTGCAGTGTTGTTCTTATACTGGTTTCGGATAAGATTTTCTTTTAGCAACTTGGTGCGCCCATTTCTTTAGCACTTCACAAACGAAGATTCCAATTCCGTCAAAGGCCTTTTTATAATCTATAAAGGCATGTACCGGTATGTTTGAACTCTCTGCTCTTCTTTATGAATTTGCTCTCGGGTTCCTTTCCCTCTAAGAAACCCGCCTGCTCTTGAGGTATTTGCCAACCAGTGTGGTGTTTCAGACGTTGAAATAATCGAACAAAACATTAAAAATAATTTGCATATTCGCGCCAAAATTGATATTTGCACGTCCGATTGAAAATATTTATCATTTTAACCGGGGGCAACCGGGGTAATGCCCCACATGCATTTCTTCTAATAAAAAATAGTAGTAATTAGCTGAAATATGCGAACAGAACCGTATTCGTATGTATTGGGAGATTCTTGCATCCGCCATGGTCACGTGGTCGCGTTACCGTTTACAGAAGGTCGCGTTTAGTTTGCTGCGTAAAGCTCTGTTTGGGGCATACCTGTATATGCCCCGCTGGTCTAGATTTTCTACTCGATTCGAAAAATAAGCGTCACCGTTTTAATCATCAACTGTTCACGAGACAAGAGTTCAAATAAATAAATATTATTAAAAACGAAACTTGAGCCTCATCATGACACACCTGTTATAAAGACACGAGCCGCCCCTGATCATTTTCTGCGCGACTCGAACAAACAGGTCTGATTTTATTATGACGAAATATCGAATTTCGCGGTATATTTACATATCACGAACAACAACAAAAAAAAAGCACGAAATTTGATATCAGCGCAAGATAAACAGGATCAATTAAATTATTCGCAATTAATTACGATATTATCTCAAATATGCAAATTACTCATCTATCAAATACTTCCGGCCGTGTCGCCCTACGTGACATTAGCAACGTGTCAATAGTGCACAATTCTCTAAAAATGCCATAAAATATTTAATTATGCAAATAAATCACAGTTTCTAGTATTGTGTTATCTTTAACAATACGACATGATTCAATGATGAAGCATTCGTAGGTGTACGGATGACGGTACTGTTCCAATGATTTCAATTACGATTCCCCGTACAGAGACATGTTTCATATTTGCATAAGCAATTGGGAAAATCCATGTCACTCATCTTTGGAACTAAGGCTTAATCAAACTGATAAAAAAGAAAGACGATCTCTGCACACAACGCCGATTACAACAATGGAAATTAATGTGCACAGTGGCTTTAATTAAATATTTAAATGTGGAAAATTAGATTTAATTCTGTAATGATCCCCGATATGATGGAAAATGCAACGCATTTTATATTTTATTATCAAAACGACTGCGACAAAAAAAATGATATTTATTCGACAGTGCTTGGGGTCTATTTTCCATTATAAATAGACCCCCTTCGAACGACGTGGTTGTTTTTTAAGCCGCCGTGACGGATCGGTTAAATATGGCTAGTCAATAACGGCTTAATTTTACTGTGATAAGCTAGAACGATTAAAATAAGCAAATTTAAATTATTACGATAACAGATTAAGGATAGAAATATTATATAACTAATAATTGGTCATACCCATCCCTTGCTTAACACAATACTCACTTAACACGGTTTCAGTTTAGTTGAAAAGATTTTTTTTTTCGATTAAATCTTGCTTTATAGACGTTAGACTTTGTAGGGACTTTGTATAAATTATTAATATCCCACATTCAATAGGAGGTGAAGGATTGGAGGATTTAGCTATCAACGAAGTTGATGAATTGTTTGAAGAACAGGAGTTTAAATCAAGAAGAATTAATTGATATGACCACAAGAGTTCCTCCTGAAATCAGAAGCGATACCGAAAGCGACACTGAAAATTCTGGTCCAATTTCAACGATTACTGCTAAAACAATAAAAGGTAGGTTGCAAATGGCAAGAAATATAAAAATGCATTTCCTAAATAATGATCCAGATATGGATCGAGTTTTGAAATTTCAACGAGAAATTAAACAATGCGTTGCAAGATATGAGGAGATTTACAAGAATATTAAAAAAGATGAACAATCACGGATTACAGATTTTTTTGAACTACGACGGAACATAACAGAAAATGTAATCCGAAAGTAGATGTGATGATGACATTTAGCTAATAAAAAGAAGGAAAATCCCCATATTAATATCTTCTAGTGATAGTGACATTGAATAATATCTTTTATCTATGTACATAATGTTTCAATACATTTTCAGTTCTATTTACCTATTTCTATAATATTTCTAAAATATAACCTATCCTCTCTTTTTCATACATTCGTTAGTCTCGCTTAACACGGTTTCGTTTAACACTTAATAATACGGGTGGAATCCCTTAAAAATCGTCGCGGCATCGGACAATGCCACCTAATTATTATTTTTAGTCTATTTAAAAAACGACATTTTTATGCGGTACTTACTTACTCTTAATATAATTATCATATCATGGTTTTAATCACAGTCCCAAAATAATGATTATCTAATGTTGACATATGAATTTACAAACACTAGAATTTTCAAGTAATACTCGAGACGATCAAAATTTTATACGGCAAATACTCGTTAGAATAATTATTCACGCGAATTGTAAATTATACAGATATATCACGTTTTTATGCGGCGAATAAAATTGAAATATGAGATTTATTTAAATTTTTTAAGTTATCATATAATAAAGTGGTATCGGATCGGTACTAATATATGGCTGCGAGAGGTGGGAACGTCTACAAAAAATGGCTTTATTCGCTGAAAGATGACTTTGACGTGAGAAGGAGATTATAGACAGCTTGTCAGAGACAAGCTGCGTTGGAAGCAGCTTGTGTAGGAGGCCAAATCCTTTCCTGGGATGTATAGCGCCAAGGAAGAAGAAGAAGTTATAATAAAAAAAACAACACTGCAGACCTTTATAGTCTCAGCGATCCAGCAAAGCGCATAGCTTCAAAAGAAAAGAAGAAAAAGGGAAAATTTCTTATGCCAATTCAATCAACGAATTAGAAAATAGAAAAAATAAATAACATATTGGAATTAGAATTGGCCAGTGTTAACACTTTATGAACCGCATGGTTTAACATCAAACCTAGCCTGGTCCGCATAGTTTCATGTAATGATAATCCAAGCTAACATGCACGTGTATACATCTGTGGTCAAATGGTAGAATTACATTGTGCAAGGCATTTTTTTCTGATGACGAAGTGGGGGTATGGCTTTCCCGCCAAAAGGCGTGGACGGCTCATAACGCTTGGCTACAAAATCACGCCAAATGGCGTGAACGGCTCATGACGCCTGGCTACAAAATCACGCCAAAAGGCGTGAACGGCTCATAAAGTGTTAATATGGAAGGAGATTATCCTTCTAAATACTAAATACTGTATGTAATTCCACCTCATCAAAAATTAACCAGTGTTATGACTTGTAGGTAGTGGCGGCAAGCAAAATATTTGGGGGTGCTGCGGAAGAATAATAATTAAAAAAACGTATATTTCAAAGTGACACAGAATGGACAGCGCGGGACTGCTCCGAGTCGCAGCGCAACTCGGCGCTTAGTGATGATACCCCACCCTCCACCCCGTTGCCGCTTCGCATCCATGTATTGGTAGCGCTAGCGACAAGTTAACCGCGACTGAGCTAAGCTAAGACTTCTAAACGACGAAATCTATGAATTCTAAGAATTCTTTATGGCACTGCTCAGGGGGTGATTGTGAGTTAAACAACTCCCAACCCTTAGTGGCGTAGCTAGAAGTTTTGGGCCCTGATGCAATGGTAGAATGAGGTCCCCAGCCTATTTTTTTTTATTTTAAATTTAAAAAATATGAAAACTTTGGCCGATAGTATTTATTTTGTAATCCATAATAATTTTTAATTTGCTAAATGTTTTTTTACACTAGAAAATCATCAGCCACCATAAAATCAATGGTTTGTGCCTTCCTGATTATATATATTTATTTTGGAAAAATTCGGGGCCCCCGAGGCTCCTAAATGTCAAGGGCCCCGATGCCTTGCATCCTATTGCCTTAAGGTACCTTAACTGTTAAATATAAGTATTTATTGATATATACGACATAATTAAATGATAGGATATTGAAATATGGCGAAACATCAGATATTTTTTTATAATTATTCTACAATAGACATAACGCCTAATGCGGTTAAAGATAATAATTATTATATTTAGATAATGCATTTTTTTGCAATCATCCTGTTTATTTAATAACAAATATTTCCTTTGAAATAATTCTATGAAATATATTTTTTTTATATAATATTCTCGTTATTATAATTGTGTATTAAATATGTTTACTTATCACAAGTACGCGTAGGAAGAATATTAAACAATTTACATATCGGGCAATATAAATAATGAAATAACAAGGAAACTCCAAGTAGAATAACCTTTTAAGGAATGTTGTTAAAAATGTAGAATAATAAATTATGATATTATATGCATGGAATAGCTACGTGAGAAGCATTGCGGCTTACAAGCAATCGAAACAGTTTAATTAGATCGCAATAATCGTAAAACGGCAATAAATAATGCGTGAATTTTATTGCAGGTAATTAATTAATCTATTAATGGCGGTGCTCAGTGCGCAAGTGCACCAGTGAAAATGTCATTAAAATGGCGTCATCGTTTTCAAATAATTTGTTTATTTTAACACTGAAACTTGGGATCAATGAATGAATAAAACTGCAAAACCTATGGATAATTACATTGAATAATTAATATATATCGACGATCGTATAAATCTACGTCATTTTCAGTGGTGGATTTCCCTTTAGGCGCATGAGGCGCCATAAGGGAACCATAAATTCAGACCAAAAGTTCAGCTTTCAAAACTTTTTTTTTCAAAACAAAAATTATTAATATTTTAACAGAATTTCCTAAATTAAATTGACAAATTAATAACGCTAAATATGGCATTTATCGGGTGACTACCCTAACGGTCATATTTCGAACCATATGATCCATGGATTCTGGTGCGTTAAGCTACCTCAAGACAAAACGATATTTTAGAGGGGGGGACTCGAAATTGAAATGCGCCTGGGGCTTTTCAAGTGCTAAATCCGCCACTGGTCAGTCTTAACTGTGAGATGCGACCATATTTCCAGGGGGTACTTTGCCCAATGATTTAATTTAGATTATTTGCTTAACCGATCCGTCAAAGCGGGTCTAAAACAACCGCATCATCGGAAAGGGGTCTATTTATAATGGGAAATAGACCCCAAGCATATCAAGCTAAAAAATTAATTATTCTAAGAATAAAAATAGTTATTCATGATATGCTTTACAATTTGGTCAATATGATGAATTTTTTAACTAATCAATATGACGCGTGCCTCAGACTGAGGACACGCCGTCGACTTGCGATTGCACGTTTCACTCGCACTCGGCACATCGTACCGGATGCGAATAAAAATATCGCCAGTAGCAACATAAGCGAATATTATCACAGTTGTACCTCGACATACGAGTTTAATTCGTTCCGCAACCTTGCTCGTATTTAAAATTACTCGTATCTCAAAGCAAATTTCCCCTTTGAAATTAATTGAACTGCCATTAATCCGTTCCAGCCCCAAAAATGTCACCCCAGTTATTTTTGTTACGTGTTTTTGAATAAGAAAAATGTATTTATAAATGACTAATATTGTACAAAAACATAATAAAATAAATTGCTCGTATTTCAAAGCAAAAAATCGCTCACATCTCAAAAAACTCATATGTTGGGGCACTCGTATGTCAAGGTACCACTGTATTTGTATTTTTTTCGCAATTGCGGACAATCAAGGTCGATTATTTATAATATTTATGCTTTAAATTCTTTATATTAGTTGGACCCAAATGTAATGTCGTATTTTTTTAATGAAACTAAGACTCATATATCTAATCATTTATTAAACAAAATAATTACCAATATTAGATAAATCTGAAATGCCTTTCTTATAAAACACTGCAGGATTAGAATCGAAAAAGTCTGAAAGGCCCGATTTTATTTCATCTTTTGATTTAAAAAAAATCGTAAATAATGCTCTAATGAGCGAAAAAGCTGATAATCAGATGGGGCCAGGTCTGGAGAATAAGATGGATGCAATAAATCTGTCAAACCTAATGTTGCGACCCTTCATTCTCCTTCAGTAACCCACAGATAACGCGCCTCGTGTGTTTGTTTGTTGATCTCAACGCAAGGGGGACCCAAATGCCTTCTTTTTTAATCATTCTCAATTTTTTCAGGTATCTTTGAGTTGACGACCATGAAGTACCAGCTTGGCTCGATAATTCTTCAACATTGAGTCGGATTTTTTTCAATCTCTTCTTACAGGACTGCTTCATCCACTTCACAGGGACGACCACTTTTAGGCTCATTTTTCAAATGAATATTGCCTGATTTAATTTTTTTGAACCATCGTTGACATTTCTTGATGTTTAAAGCGTCTCCATAAAAATCGCAAATATTTTTTGTTGCCTCCGTTGCGTTTTTTTGGCGTGAAACTGAAACAGCACACAGCTGCGCAAATGTTCTTCCGAAGAACACGTCTTGGTCATTATTAAAGGGATATGTAAAAAAAAAATCAACGCAAAACGAAGATTGGAGACTTCTCATGATCAAACACGTCTTTCTTAGTCAAAGGACCAAAGAAAACTAATTGGAAACTATGCTTTCCGAAAATGCGACATTACGTCTGGGTCCATCATATATAAATACAAAAAATGTCACATGTAGGATTTATATTAAAAGAGTTTTTCAACATTTTTCAATAATAATCATACATATTATATCATAAAATTATGACGCCGGATCAGTTTAATAATAATGTTATTGACCATTCTGATAAATAAACATTATTCATGAATTTTGAATATTTCCTAATGTAATAACCGCAGTATTAACCGCAGAGTAGTGGAATCGTCAATGCCCTACTATATTTAGTATGAATAGTCGGTCAATCCATAATCTGGTTTATGTTCACATTTAATTATATCTATTATCGGGAATGTGTCATTGACATTAATGACATATTCATTACGAATCGCGGCGATTTAATCACAATATTTTGTGACGTATCGGCTAACCTCCGCCGAGATGCATATTTGAGATCAATGAAGCGGTGGTGATTATTGTAATCAGCGTTTCCGTTAGTTGGAGTAATGGGTGCAGAGAGTCATCGGTCGGCAGGTCTGGGTCACTCCCCGCCAGGTCCACTCATCGTCCGCGTTGCTACCGCTGGAGAATTTTCAATGGAGGTTTTTTTTTTTAAATTATTCACCGACTCCCACGACCGCTGCAGCTCGCAGTGACTCATATTGGAAACGAGGAAAGGAAAGCATCGACAGTTAGCTCTCGAGTATGTTTAAAGTCCGTCGATAATACTGAAAATATTTTTTCGTTGATAATTCAAAGATTAAACGAAATATTTGAAATACTCACTATTGCGTCAATTCATTCGATGAGTAAGAAGATTATGCTGATTATTAACGTAATAAAAAAAATCATAATCGCAATGAATCATAAAAATGCGAATGAATCGTAAAATATAGTAAATATAAAAAAAATGTAAACCGTTTTTTCAAGGGGTTCAATTTTTTTCAGGGAATTTGAATCATTGCTCTTTAAAAATAGAGATTAGTTTCGTAAAATAGGTTATCTTAAAGCTCTAGGAATTCTGTTACATATATTTCGTAAATAGCGATCACAGTGATAATAACCCGATTATAACTGATTATTTTTAACCAAGTACATTAAACCCTTCTATAGCGCTACCTGATTGTTCCCCATTTTCGACAAAACCCAAGGTCAAGAACAAGGTAATTTAAAATATGGGAATGAAATAATACAACCATCAATCGATCAATGAAGAAAATATCTAGCAGGACTTATTTATCTAATTTAAAAAAAATGCTAGTATTTTCAAAACAGCAAAAGATCGAGTGACGATATTATTATGTAGAAATGCATTGGATAATCGAATTTTGAAACACTGCTGATTAACCAAGCTCTCTATCAATTCAAGATTAAAGGGTATAAACATAGATTATAT
This sequence comes from Philopotamus ludificatus, assembly GCA_022495035.1. Classification (NCBI taxonomy): domain Eukaryota; kingdom Metazoa; phylum Arthropoda; class Insecta; order Trichoptera; family Philopotamidae; genus Philopotamus; species Philopotamus ludificatus. Next base: position 169,119 of record JAGXCT010036592.1, on the reverse strand, counting down.
TCTTGTACATTAAAGAGCTAACAAGAAAGATGACGGCATTAATTATTTTTATAATAATAATAAAATATATTTCATGAATATAATGTTTTTCTTCTATTTCCGAGTACGGATTCATGATTCTGTATCAGCTCCGTGTTTTTTTTGCGCGGTTTTCATTTACGCGACTTGCAAAATCGCGTGTATTAATTTCGTTCAATTTACAAAATACAATTAAAAAACCTAAGCCCAAAATTTGTATAGGTGCATAATCTTCTATAGGGCGGGTTTATATAGCGTGGTCCTTATTTCGGCGCTATTAGAGGATTGACTGTATAAATTGGTTTCAGTAATAAATGCCGGAAAATCTTCTAAATTTCTCTAAAATTCTAAAATTAGTAATTATTAATATTTTTGGAAATTTATTTAGACTTCTTAAAAGAACTAGATGAATCCACCAGTTCTGACTTTTCCGAGAATCTCTATGTATGTCATTCTGTTCAGTTCATAGTAATTTTTAATTAGATTTTTCAAATTAACCGATACGTCGTGGGGTTCGAAATCAACCACGTCGTCCAAAGGGGGTCTATTTAACACTTTATGAGCCGCATGGTATTCAAGAAATTTGCAAAATATTAAGACCTTTAGAAGAAATCCCATAACTTTATAAATTCATACGCGTATAAACATGGAATTTTTAGGTAATGTTGTAAATGCTTACGGGCACGATATTCATGTTATTTATTATTTTTCTGAACAGGGGTTCCCAACATTTTTATACCCAAGCAGTTAACTTTTTAGAATGGTAAATCATACGTTTAGAAAAAAAAAATCTCAAAATATTTCTATCGCTTTTAGATTATGGATGATGGAATATCCCGAGATATGAAATTTTCCGATACAAAGGCTAAGGGGTCAGTTCAAACGAATCGAAAATCTACACGATTTTATGAAAAAAAAAATTAATTTTAAATTTAACTAAATAATTACCGCATGTATAAATATAATATAACCGATCGAAATGTAATGATAATCCAAGCTAACATGCACGTGTATCCATCTGTGGTCAAATAGTAGAATTACATTGTGTATGGCATTTTCTTTCTGATGACGAAGTGGGGGTATGGCTCTCGCGCCAGAAGGCGTGAACGGCTCATAAACGCTGGCTACAAAATCACGCCAAAAGGCGTGAACGGCTCATAAAGTGTTAATATGAAATGAATGTATGAAAATAGACCCAAAGCTTTTAAAGCACGTCAAGATATAGATGAATTCTTGAATTATTATATATATTTGAGCATGATATATATAATCTAAAATATCGACCTTTTTCTACTAATTAATGTGATGCAGACTGAGGCACGCCGCAGAGTTCGCGCCACATGTGTCCCATGTTTCATGTTTCACTTGCTCTTGCACATACGCGATATTTTTCTCGCTCGCATCCGGTATGGAGCGAATAGAAACGAATATTGTTGTTTTTATCGTTTTTTAACAATTGCGGAGAATAAAGGTCATCGATTATACATAATTTTTATTCTTTAGACTCTTTTGGAAGAATTTAAAAAGTTTGTGGCTGTAGGATTTATATTAAAAGAGTTATTCGAGAAAAATCAAAACCTTGGGGTCCCAAATAGACCCAAATAGACTAGGTTAACCTTTTCCACTCATTTTATAGACCCTTTTATTTTATTATATTTCGTCTTTCACTATATAGAGTTAGAGTTAACACACATTTTAAACGCTGCTTTGTATTTAAAAACGTGTGTATGTCCATCTTTAATAGTTTCAGCTTTACGTGAAGGTTTTGCCATTATCGGATACGATGCTTACAGAAGCGATTTCAATCAAATCTTCTTAGCCGATGATATTTCTCTATCGACTAATAGTAGTCGTTGTAATTTTCAGCACAAAATGTTTGATTTTTAAGAAATAATCGCATAATAATGATTGAATATCGTAAAAATGGTACTTTAAATGTAAATAAAATTGCATTACTGAATTAATAATTGATTTTTTAGATTTCCAGGATCTAAAAAACATTTGTTTTATAATATGTGTTTATTGACATAATTTACAAAAAAAAAAAAACAATTTTATATAGCAGTGGCACAAATTAAACGCACGATGCATGCAAATGATGGTAACGATTCAACACTTAAATTTCATTCAGAATATTTTATTGACGCTTATAATTTCACAATGCAATTACAAAATATGTGCAAATGAAGGCCGCGTTGAGCAAGGTGATGGTATTATGAAACCGCATGGTTTAAAATTGGGTCTATTTATTCTTGAAAGAAATGCATTTTTTCAAAATTCGATTGTGTAAAAACCCAACATTGTACGCGACGCAGCAGAGACTTTTTATTCTTCGCCGAAAAGATTCATGTCGACATGGAATGCCAGCATATTCAGCTGCAAATCCTGTAATTTTTTCGAGGACAGCTTTATATCTGTTTATGGCCTTGGGGAGATATTTACGAGGCAGCTGTCAACCGTCCGGCGGCTGACACTCGGCCACATTCCAACCTCAAAAAAACTATCAAAATCGCCATTGTTCAACCCTTTGGATTATGCAAAGCGGATCGTTCGGTTTTATTATGGTATTCTGCTAATAAAAATGTGAACGTTATGGATGTGCAACAAATAAAAATCAACAAGGCGCACGGTGGGCAGACGTGCCGTGGGAAGGTCGCCACTGATTTATCGGAATCGCAGATTGATTGCAATAAAATAATCCCATTATTAATATTAACCACATTAATCAACAAAACAAAAATTATCACGATTAATTGCGCAATACATTATCCCTTCTCATTATCACTTATTTGATATAATTCAAACGAACATATTCTGCAGGTGCTTCGTATTAATACGCTGTATTCAATCAGATCGTTGACACTAGATGACGAGGCTAGAGCGAGGGCGTTGCAGATATATTTGCAGTATGTTATACCAGGAAAAGAATTAATTTCGTCACCTGCCGACTTATCTACAGTTAGTTTCCTGTCATAGGACTTGCGTTGGCCATCGAAAGAATATCGAATTTGTTGCCAGCAATAAAATCGTACTACGGTATGCACAATATTATACAATGTCATAAAAGTATGGCGTCGTGAAAACACAATAAACCTTTTAATATTGATCTTCTGAATCACAAGCGCGCAATGACGTTTTGAACTTTATGGCCCAGGATTTTAAAATTAATTTCCTGCCGTCGCAATAAAACGCGAAACATTTTTCGGAACAATGCCAGAGACTGTACATACTTTGTATTATTAAAAAAAATCTGTTAAAAACGTTTGATATTAATTTAAATTGTACTAAAGAAAATGCTACAAAAGAATATTCTACGATTTACTGAATTATTAAATTTGAAAATGTTGTGACGAAACTTAGCAATGAAGGATTGACGTAGAACAATGAGTTGCAAAGGAAAGAGAGGTGGTAAAACTAGACAAAGAGAGTTACAAATCTGCAAGAATGACTGTTAAATTACACGAGAACAATGACCCAATACAGCTGAAAAGGAGTGATGATACGAAGATGTAAATATCTTCCAAACTATTCACTTATGCGCTGAAATGTAAGTATAAGTAAGTAATGTAAGTATGGCTGAGGTTTTCCTGGAGGGCCCGCCCTACGGTGAGTCTAAATGTAGACTACCTCTGACGAGCCATCGTGGCAACCATCGCATCTAAATACTCCTTGGACAAGCATGCGGTAACACCTAAGAACGAGATGAAATGTGGTTGGAGGAGAATCTCTAACGACCACAGCCGACTGTAAGTCCACATAAGCAGGGATGGAGGAAACAAGGTCCTGGTGACAGACGGGGCCAGGGGACCGCCTCACTACATTGAGCATGGTCTCTTTTTCATAGGAAAACTCCGGACATTCCCAAAGAATGTGTTCCAAAAATTGTTCTATGGAGTCATAAAACTAGCAATCCTTGAGGCCCAGACAATAAAGATTGGTGTTAAAGGGGCCACGTCCCGTGATAAACTGAGACACGTAATGGTCAGGAATAAACCAGTGCAGCTTAACCCGAGCTAGTACATTGGGGAAGAACCAGAAACCAGTTCTGCCCGTACTCTCAGCAGACCAGCGAGATTGCCATATCTTTAACGCGGTATTTTGGAGTCTCTTCTTGGGACTTGGTCCAAAGCTTCGACGTCGGTCGGAATGTCCTGGTCCCCAAGACGTGCTCGGTAACCACGAGGGATCAACCAACCCGCAGCCCGGACCTGGATTCCAGGTCGAGTGGCAGAACGCCGGCAAGGACCGACAGAACCGCTGTAGAGGCAATCCTATGGGCCCTGGTCAGCACGATAAGCGGCAGTCTTGAAAGAAGGCGTCTCCGAACCAGAGATAGACTAGCCCAGTGGGCCTAATAATTACTGGCGTATGTTATGATATGTTATATTATGATGGAAGATATGTACAAACTTTTTCATTAGAGAGGACGGGGCACACATATAAATAAAAAGTATATTACACTTCTTAGATCTGTAGATGATTTACTGCCTCCCAATCAATTGGTTTAATATGGACCAAACAAAATCGATTCCATTCCATTCCATCCGATTCAAAGTCCAGAAATCGATTAAAAAAGTACAAGAAAATGTTCAGCTCGAGCCAAACCATTTAGTTATGCGGCAGAACTTTGACGAGGAGTACAAGCGAAGAATACAACTAAGGATAGGAAGCTTTTAAGGAACTAAAACATATATTAAAATCTCCTATGCTTTAAAACAAAGTATTCATCTAATGTATTCTCCCAGTATTCACCTACAGCGTCGAAACCTGGGCATTTACAGCATAACTTGTCCATAAGTTCACAGTAACTCAGAGAGGGATGGAGCTAGCAATGATAGACATATCTCTGGGCGAGAAAATCCGCTAGAGAAGTCCATGGTCCGCAGGGATGTAGTCGGAAAATCATGATTTAGAGTCATTGGGTCACCCCCAATAAGATGGAATGATGATACAATCAAACTCGCGGACACCACTTGGAGAGGAAAATGATCGAAGAAGATGAAAATAATTAGAAGCGGCCTTAACTCAACAGTAGGGAAATTATGGCTGACCATGATGGGGACTAGATATTAAAAACTAGTTGTACAAGGAAAAATATGAGGTTCATCAATGTCTATCTCTGGTAAACATCAATATGTTTTGATAGATATGTTAATTAAATTGTTGATTTTTTCATTTAACATTTGCACAGTAATTAATACCCCCGTGGCGGAAAATTTTACCGCATGCTATATTTCTGAATACAGTTAGCTGATTTAGCACTTGAGAGGCCCCCAGGCGTAATTTCATTTTGAGCCCCCTATCCCTTTCACTATCCCTATAATCTTATATAATTTTATATAAACGTATTAATAAAAAATAATTTGGAGAATACTGCTAAATTATTAATTATTTTTGTTATGAAAAATATTAAAATAAAAATAAACTTTTGAGACCTAAACTTTGAGGCCCCCTAAATTTATGGGCCCCCTGACACGCGCCCTATGTGCCAAAGGAAAATCCTCCACTGTCTGAATCATTTTTTTTGGATTATTTTAAAATGTTATATTTGAAACAACAGTGTTGTTTTAGATGCAAAGATAAATAAATCGATATACTATGAGTTTAATTAAAACTGGTTTTGAAAATACCTTTAAATGTAAAATAATATATTAATAATAATTATATTATGTTAAAAAAATTAAAACCTTAATAACAGTTTGGGTTGTAAATTTTAAGGAGTAAAATTTAAAAAAAAAACTAGAGAATCGAGAGAATTTTAAAGAAAAGTCTATTTGTAATATTCGTAAAGAACACAAAGTATCATTTCTAAATAACGCATCACACAGAAATGGATTAAATTGAAATAAAACTTAAAAAAAAGAGCAAGAGAAAATTTACAAAATGAAAAATAACATTGAACTAACCACTGAAACATTGGAGGAAGATATTTAAAAAATAAAATATTAACCTAGCCGTGTGTTCCATGTTTTTTGTCGCTTACATCCGATATGATGTGCCGAGTGCGAGCGAAACGGACTAGTGACATGTAACGCTTGTCATTTACGTATCATCCAAAATATCGACCAAATTATGAAGCATATCATGAATAACTATTTTTTTCTTTGAATAATCCATTTTTTAAAAAAAAATTGTCAAAAAATTTCTTGACTAAAATGCTTGGGGTCTCTGATAGACCCCCTTCGGACGTATCGTTTGTTTTCGAGCCTTTGTGACGGATGGGTCGATAGCTTTAAGCCTTTAGGACATTTTATTGATATATTTGACACATATTTAAGTCATAATACAATTAAAATATGATTTTTCTAGGTGCGGTGAAAGATTCTGACAAGGGTGTAAATTTATCAATACTATCGGCTAGCATTATAAAAATGCATTGAGTGATCGATAACCATTTAAGATAGAGCTCTTAAGTGAAGTTACCTAGACAAAAAGAATAAAGAATTAAATTTGTTTTATGAATTAAACAAATGGTTCTAAACGAATCTGACGCATATCTAAACACGAGTATTTACAATAGTACAAAATGGTTATATTACAATACCGAACTATGATAAATGTTAGTAAATAAATCGTGCAATCGTTACCGGTATTACAGTTACTGAAATACGTGCCAGAAACAATGGACACATATCATCTTACGATTCTTATACCGCTTTGTATCGATGATAAGAGACACGTGTCCGAGTGCACTGCATTGCGACCTTCTGTTTCAAACAGATTCATTAGCGTATTTTTTATCGTTTGTTTTAAGAATCGCGGTATTGTTAATTGGACCCGGGAAAGTACACTTATATTTTATGAGTGCCATATTCTTTTAACAAATAAAAGTTGGTATTCGATGTCGCATACGCCTGTGCAACATTTATCAAATTATTTAAGACGGTCGTCAATCGCGCATCATGCGAAAAGTGTTTTTTAATCATCAAATGATCCGCGCTCTTTAAAGACCCATTAGCGAAGCGTTGTTAATTGGTTGATGAAGTATTTCGGTTCACTACATTGCTAATCTAGACCACGCACTGTCTGCAAAAATTTTAATGGGTTTAATGTACAACAAACGCGTAAAAATTTATTTGGCCATAAAAACTAAAACTTCGAGCGTTTGTTTTAATATATTTTTATATAATTTAATGATCCGCGTTAAAATATGAGATTTAATCGTGTGCCATTAAGAATAATTAATATATATTTTTTTTCATTTTATACTAAATCGTGACCCATAAACCTCTGATTCATAGATCAACGATTTTTATCTAAAAAAAATAGAATCGTGACGTATGGGATATTAGAAATAACTCATCCTAAGTACAAGTTTTAATTATTAAATCTGAGAGAGCCACAAGACGATCACAAGCATTTTTTCACAATAAAATTCAGAGGAATATTTCTCAAAAAAACGAAGAATTATCGTATCCGAATATTCCAATACAAGTAATTTGGATTTCTTGGGAATAGATGCCGGATACTCTCGATCTCTTCTTATCTAAATACACAACTGATACTGAAGACGAGAAGTGAGTGCATTACTGCAATCATATGAAAAAAATGACTTAAAACAAGTATCTGTTTCAATCTCACGACCATGACTCACAATAAGGAAATTCCGTCTCTGTAACAGGTGGGATTTCTCTGGAGTGATTCATTATAAATCGTTTGAATTGGCTCAGAATACTATTGTGAACAATTTAGGCAATTGAAATGGTCATTCAAGAGTATTCCTTAATACGACGATGCATCATTCTGTGATAAAAAAAAGAGAGCTTGTATTGTTACCAGATCACGTGTTGTTAGACTAACACTATTTTAAATAAAGATTTACCATTTTTCATCAAATATGGAATTAAAATATTAGTTATTTCCTCATCTTCGTCTTGCCGTGTTCGAACTTTGGTGATCTAGGAAGTTCTTGTGGCTTTCCTATATTATTCTTTTGAATTTTGGACCTCCCAAATGGTTCAAGCAATTGTCGTGGAGACAAGAGCTTCTTTCTTACCAATTACTGTTTGCCTTTCAGTCTACTCTTCTTGGTGGTAGGTAGAATGACGATACTTAAGCCCCTGAATGATGTGGCTCAGGTATTAAATTTTAAGGCGTCTAAATCTTCAGCTCCACCCGAAGAAATTGTAGGTTTTAAGTACGGTTTCATTATTAAGCAGTTCGTCTACGGAAACGTTAATTTATTTATTAATACAATCTATCCTCCTATAGCGCCGAATAAGATATCACGCTATAGAGACTCGCTCTATAGAAGTCTAGACACTCATACAAAATTTTGAGTTTGGTTTTTAATTGTATTTTGTAAATTTAACGACATTAATATATCAAACATTGTTATATTCACACATATTAAATTACCATGTTCTATTTTTGGTTTAGAATAATTAAAAGTGGTGATGGAGAATTAAACGATTAGCTAAAATCAGGAAGACCTCTAAAATTTGATCAAATTCATTGGTGAAATCCGACCCTCGCAATACCATAAAAGAATTGTCACAAGATCGGATCGGTAAGAGATATAGATAAAGAATTTGGGTACCGTTCAAATTTTCTATATGAGACCGATCCGTTTCTGAGAAGGACTGTTACAGATGATGAAAAGTGGGTGGTATACAACAGCACCAAGAGAAAAAACAATGGCTTTCTTCAAATCAAGTACCGGCTTCAACCCTTGGAATATTATTAACCTTTAAAAAGATTTAACTTTATGTAAGGTGAAATATTTTGGGCGTAATTCATCATGAATTATTAAAACCTGGACAAACAGTTACAGCCGAGGTTTATTGTGCCCAATTAGAAAGATTAAAGCCGAGCCTGTCAAAAAAGCAATCAATTTTGGTAAATAACCGAAGACTGCAACATGACAACGCAAGAATCCTACAGGAAACATCTGGGAGTTGGATTTAGAAGTTCTACAGCGTTCACGTTATTCACCAGATATTTTTAAATATTTAAAGCATTAGAAATAACAAAAATACTTCAGTAGAAGACGTAAAAATACATATGGATTAATTTTTTGATAAACACCTTAACAATTTTACAAGAGAGAAATTAAAAAAATACCTAAACTATGGAAAAGATTAAAGAGAACAATTCATTTTTATCGTGTTAAAAAATTGTCATTACTTTCCGGTTTACCTTATATTATATTTCATCATCATCATCATTTGCTAGTCACAAGGCTCTCACTCGCTGAGGACATGGGCCTTACCAAACTCTCGCATGGTAGTTTGAGGCCAAAGGAACCTGAGTCTCACACGTGACATGAGGGCTCCCCATTTGTGTCTATGCTGCGGGGACCCGAGCCGTCTTGGTATGCGGTTTTTTGTAAAGAGTTCCCCACTCTTGGCCATTGCTGGCATTGGACGTACATCTTCTACCATGTAAGTATCGGATTTTACCCTCTCGACTGTGTCCAGGCAAGTAGGAGGGGGTTTTTCTCGGAATTCGTTTGTTCTCTTCTCTAAAGCGTTATCTGCTTACAACGAGTCACGAGTAACAAGTAGCGAGCGAACACACACACACACACCTATATAGATATACACGGGCATACACATGCACATCTGCCCAAAACGAGTCTCAAGTAGCCGGTAGCAAGTGATTATTAGCCCTGTCGCGCAATAGCAATCCTTTTATCATGGGAAAGACCTCCTCAGAGAGGGGTCCCCTAGAAAGAAGGAAGAGGAGCGAAAGTATCGAGACTAGAACAATTATAGGTCAAGAGATTAGGGTTTTCCTTCCCAGGGTATACTGGCTCTGTGTTGAGAAATCCGTTAGAGACCAGATCTATTTATGCACACAAGGATGGGTGTACACCAACATGTACATATTTTGCACTGTTTTGTTGAGTATTTATCAAAGTTTAATTGGGCCCCTAGTCAACTCTATGCAGGGTTATGTTGACTATAATAGAAAAATGTAATGAGATGCTGACCATCAATTTTAAGGGTATGGTAGATAGTTGTGTTCCATTTCTGTTAAATTCTTGGTGGCTACCCCCTCCCCTCCGGTAGGGGTTCTAGATTTTCTGAATCTCTGTGTAATTCGTAGAAAAGTTATAGGAGTGACCAAGAGAGTGGTTAATATTGGATAGTTTAAAATTTTTGTATGGAATCTCGCTGTCAGAGAAAGGTTTAATATTATATTTATGAGGCATTATATCTCAAAGATGAAAATCAATGATTCGTCAATATGAATGATTTTGAGATAATATTGCAGCATTACTTAAAGCTGCCGCCTGTAAAATGAAGATGGCTATCGCGGTCGCTATCTCCGCAGAAGTGTTGCCGATTGTTAAATTCTGAATTAACGCCATCTGCCACCAAAGCCTCGACCATATAAGTGTTTATATTAAACAGTTTTCAGATGGGTCAGGACCCGACGACCCACCACAAGGAAGTTCAAGCAGTCGGGTTGTCCATCTTGCGCAGTGCGTAAGGTCAACGGTTGACAGGGTTTGTTCGGCAACTCCTGGGCGGGCTAATAAATATTTATATGTCCCAGGACGACGACCGTTAGAGTGCTCAATAATTCATAGCGTGACAAGACAATCTCTTCCCGTGTCGTGGGATGTCGCAATTTCATATAATAGGAGTTAGCATCTGACCACGAGGAGGTGTTGGGTAGTGCTCGGGTTTATCGCGGATGAATATTTTAAATATAATATAGTACAAAAAATACATCATCGAGATGAAATCAGTTTACGTAATATGAATTTATTAGAACAAATATTTAAAAGTTTATAGCCATCGATCATATTAATTGGACATAAAATTCAACGGTAAACCAGACGGCGCGCTGTGCTATTTTTAAAAATAGTAGTTCGTAAATCCTTAACATCAAAATATGCGGCCATAAAAAACATAATTTGCCAAAAGCGTTAGCGTAAATTATAAACATATCTAAATGTGTTATTTATATTATTATAATGCGGGTTTTTTCTGCATGCGAAAATTTCCAGCGCATTATTATTAATGGCAGGATATTTGGTCATAACACGACAAACCAGATACTTAATTATTTTTTTAATAATAATATATAATTAAGGATATTATAATGAGGACTTAAAATTTAATTTAATTATGTAGAGAAAAAAAATGCGGACTAATCTAACCAAACAAAGTTATATAGGCAAATACAATAAGCATGGATGAATATTACGTACGTACACACAATAGGTTTTTATCATTTTATGGCTCAAAGGAAAATTCTGGTTAAAAAATAGCTATGTAATTCTGTTGAAAATGGATCGCAAAATCAAATGCAATTTTCCCATAATTGTCGTAATTAATAATTATCAATTTTATAGTCGGCGTCATAAAATTTTGCGAGTTCATACAACTCAGTAAATTCCCCGTTTGTTACGTATTTGAATTCCATTGATTTTTTTTATGTTGATCTACTATTCCTTAATCTTTTCCACTCCCTGAGCCTGACGTATTGCCTCAAAAGATGTGACTTGAACCATTTTTTTTATTTAATTTAAAAAAATAATCAGATGCCTCTTATTCATTTTTCTAATGAATACCTTTTATAAATGTTAAAAAATATAATGAGAATAACTCATAGATTCGACTTTAAGTGGAAAGGGTTAATGAGCTAAATTATAAGTAACAGGTGCAAATGATCTTTCGTAAAAAAATGTGTAGACTATAAAAAATACGAATTAAGTCGATTAAGGCAAAACATATTTTCAACAAGAGATTAACCTATTAAATTATGAGAAAATGCATAAATTCGATGACAAAGAGTTGTTCTGGGTGATTGATTACTATCAACCCTTTTATAGCGCCAAGATAAGGACCACGCTATAAAAAAATCGCGCTGTAGAAGACTAGGCGCCTATACAAAATTTGGAGTTAGGTTTTTCATAACCAATACATCAAACATTATTCCAATCAAATATTTTAAATGGCCTTGTTCTATTTTTAATTTGTTCACGTGCGCGTGTTATACTTTGTTGTCAACCAAGGGGCAATTAACCTAGCCGTGTCGATGGGGCCTATTGCGGACCCCAAGGATTTTATTTTTTTCGAATAATGTCACAAACTTTTTGTATTTGTCTAAAAAGTTTAAAGAATAAATATTATAAATAATCATTGACGTTTATTTTCTGAAATTACAAAAATATTCGCTTCTCTTTCAATTCAAATCATCAATATCCTGACTTGAAATGTTTGTGGTGTATGATAGACCCCCTCGAAGGATTTGGTGGGTTTTGAGCCGCCGAGACGGATAGAATAACCTTTATTTAACACGACAATGTATTGCATATTTAATTTGATCTTGAAAATTCAACGTTTTGTAGAAAACGGCGTACTAGAAGGATGCACTATAGAAGGGAGCGCTATTGGAAGGTTGACTGTACATATATTGGGCATGGATGTTTACAAAAATGAAAATTTTGAACATGTGGAAGGGTAAAAAAGAGATTTGTCGTAAGAAAAATGCTCAATTATGAAATACTATATATAATATATCTGTGAAAAGCGGAAAAACGTTATTTCTTTCAGACAGAAAAACTGGTACCGAATTTTTGCATTTGAAACGGAACGAAAACTAAAAACCTCTAAAAATCTGTTAATTTTTCCCTTTATTAAACTAGTTTCATTATAAAGTCGTAGCATGCGAACATGCGAAAAGTGCCATAAGCCGATTTAATCGGCCATCAGATATATATTTGTCTTGTTCATAATAGAAATACTTTTTTATTCAAATTCATAAAATATAACGGGGACTTAATGGAAAATTGCACTTGGTTAATAACCTAAAAATTTTTGGAATAATGGCCCTACGAATACGACTTATGGAAATAAGAAATTCTAAGAAAAGTCAGCTAAAGTAACTGCTGATACTTCAGGTGATGCACAAGAGTGATCTCTTTCTGAAATTAATACCCTGAAATATGAAGAATAGGTTTGTTTTCTAGGTAACAAAATAATTACGAGTCCAATAAAGGTCTCGACCGAGGATCTCATTCAAAATATAAATTAAAAAATATCATATATGAAGGATTATACATTATAACTAGAATCTTAATCTAGAATCTCCTCAATATTGACAAAACGTTGTCTTTTCATGTTTTTTTTATTTATTTTCAGAAAAAAAAAGAAATTGCAGCGACGATATTTTGGCACAATCCTTTCCAGATTTTTCATTTTTCCACAAAAAAAAATATTGCCGCGCATACAATTAATTAACCAATGTCAAGATACGCCAGAGAAAAATGTACCAACACGCAAAAAGCTGTCAACTGTATGAATATTGTCATAATCAATATTTTCTGCGACGAATTAAAATAATTTTCCAATTAAATTAAATAAAAATGTTAATTTATTTTTGTCAAGGCAGTACTTGAATTTTATCCACTGTGCAAAAAAAGAATAGCAAATGAAATCGAATGAATATATAATTTATTACGAATAAAAACTTTCCCCATTGTAACGAAACATAAGCAAACGCGGTTTACCATACGTACAAATTTTCCGGAAATAAACGTCACCGGTATCTTATCATGCTTTAATTGTTTAAACATTAAAACCCAGAAATTATATTGTGCCTGAATCACTGTGAAACGAATCACTGATCAAACATGTAAAAAATAGTTTTAAAACAAAACACGTACTCATATTTATTTTAATAACCGATTCCAAAGATAAAATAATATCGATCACGTCTAAAAGGCACCGAGGACGGTTAGAATTCTGGGTAATCGAACAAAAATCATAAGTATAATTCCAATAATTTGATTAATTGATTATAACAGCAATGAACGCGTCAGACGTATAAAAATAACTGGTGGGATTAGCTTATTTTTATACATATATTTTTTAAGCATAGTTTATGACTGACAGGATACATCACGTTGAAGGAAAACCAGCATTTTTTTCGGAGTTCTCAACAATACAGATCGATGAAAGCGGCGTACAGCCCTCGCATATATTTTTTTAATGATTTAATCATGTTCGTTTCAAGGTGTGCTTATTTTTTATTGCCATTTGTGGACGCACAAACGCAACGGAATGTGAAGGTGCAAGTCTTGTACAGGATATGGCGAAAGAGTTGTAATTTCTAAATGTCAAACACGTGGGCGAGGATCCATAGAAATTTTTACTAGCCCATAATTGCACATATTTTCACTACATAATGCGTTTATTATCATTTTTCATTTTCAATCCGAACACGATTTCGTAACACCGATTGCACAATGAGACGGCAACAGCCGAGATAAATATTAATAATAATGTTGATTTTCGCAGTTTGGAGCTGAGAGTCATGAAAAAAATGCCGAAAATTTACGCGAGTGCATATTTTTCGTCGGATATTTGATACCGAACACGTTTCTATCGAAGAAATACACCGATACGAGATGACTCAGCTTTTAATATAATAATATAATACAGTGGATTTTTAATGCTTTTTCTTTGTTTTATACGTTGTAGGTGTATATTGCATTGTACAGAATAAAGTTTTATAAATGATCAAAAGCTACCGACGGCAAAAAAAATGCAACATGTGGGCAGATCCATTTTAAAAGATGTCAAATTGTCTCTCGTATTGAAACTTGCTCGAACTTGTATCCAGATCTGACTTGCTATGATGAAATGCCGCTTTTCCGAGATCTTTCATATTGATTATTATTATCATGGTATTTTTTTTTTGCTTAACAATCCTTTCCTTTCTGTTCCCATCCATTCATTTTTAATTTTTATAAATTAAGATCGCTTTTTTAAGTAATCCTTTAAATGCTTTAAAGGTTCGTCTTTTATGTCTACGATTCTACAATCGTCTGATTCGATGTTCACCGAAGAGATTTCAATTAGGTCACATCATATAACATCTGATCGAGTAGGATCTCGTCTATATATCTTCACGCGTAATATTAGATCACGTTATAAATAATTTCCATTGCAATGTGCATATTGCATCATTATCTCTGAAAGTCATTTTTTTCTTAGGGATTCATTGTTGTCTAGAATATTAATTAATTAAGACTTAAATTTATATCGATCGTGGTTTATGAATTTCTACAATGAATCGGGGCCCCGACGCGGGTTCGGGGTCCCCAGTATTTTAAAGAGCTCCGATGGGGCCTCGAGGTCTTAATATGTCTTTTTATTAAAATAAATTTGTGGAAAGCATTCTATTGATATTTGGAACAAGAAGTTTTTAACATTTGGTGTGGATATAAAATAATGCTTCTAATATGTCAGAGGAGTATATTTTATAGAGCTAAGCTCTTCGAAAAAGATTATTTTTTGTTTTAAATGTGATATAGTATGAATTTTTTACCATGTATTGTCATTTTTGGCATTTACGAAAAAAATAGAATAAATAAGTTCCTGATTAAAAAATTCGAAGCGAACCGTGGTCTGTTTATCCTTCCTGGCATCATGACAATTTTGGACATAGAGAGTAAGAAATTTTGAGAGCGGAGAGATTAGGGTAAAGTTGTAAATCTGTATTTTATCCGCTTAACCCTTTAATCGCCAAGCCAATTGTATGGATTTTTATCGTACGCCATATAAACTTCAAATAAAATGAAACGGCTAAACATATCGACATTCTAAACAATCACTTCAAAAGAGGGCCCTGCATTAATTTTCATTTAAAAATATTATATTTATTCATAAGTAAATTCGTAGTAACGTTTTCTGTGGCGCTGGTGGTTAGACGATATCCCGTGCCTGCACGCCTTGGCGTCTAAACGGTAAAAGTCATCGAGTTTATACACGAGGGTTTCGATAAGGATCAGACCACTGCTGGAGTATTTCTGGACATCTCCAAGATATTTGTCACAGTATGGCATCATGGTCTAATTTATAAAATACTCAATATGAGCATAGACCAACCACTGGTTCCTGAAGGGTTGCTCCCTTAGAATTAACAAATAGGAAGATCAATAAGTTTTGAGTGTGGTTACCTCATTAGTTAGCGACAGTAACAAAAATAATTGATTTGATTGCATCAATTTCCTCATGTGGATTAAAAACAAACTATTTTTGAAGAAAATCAACACTAGCAATAAAAAATGAAACATATGAAAATTTTATCAAAAAAATAATAGGGGAGCCAGAAAGAAATCAAGAATTTTATGCTGAAGTAAACCTCCCTGTATTTTTTTTAATATTAAACTATTGTTTAACATTATCTTGTGTAATAAATTTTATTTTATTGTTAAGGGTAAACTGTCCATATTCCAAATTGGCAAAGGACACATTAGATATTGAAACAGATGATTAAGGCTTGAACACAGTCCAAATCCAGTAAGTGCTAACGGTAGTAGATGCCAATTTTGGTATCGAAAGCTTAAATCAGACAATAGAAATTTAAAAGAATGCGCTTAGATTCTAACTACCCCTCAAATTCGACGATGGACCATGCACCATCAGATTATTACCCTTTCAAGCCCATGAAAAACATTTTAGTGTAAATCGTTTGTTCGAAATGCGACAAGGAATGAAAACAGCTTGAACTGGTATTTTGATTAAAAACCGAAAAGTTTGTTTTTAAAAAGAGCATTAAAAAGCTGCAAGAGAAATGGAAAGTGGACGTAAATTGTGATATGAACATAATTTTTTAGTATTATGTAAATAATAACATAATAAATAAATATTGTTTGTAAGATACGCGATTTCTTCTTGATATATAAGATAAATTCAGCAATATTTTACTACAGTAGTTACAACGATATCAAGAAAAATATTATCGTATTACCAAATCCCGCTCTATCAGGATTACCTGATTTTTTTAGATTTTGAAATGATAAACTGGAAATATGATTTATTTAAATTAAACATAGAGATAATCATTTTTAGCATTCGGCAAAAAATATGCTGAATTATTATGAATAAACCGCGTAAAATCGTTAAAATACAAATATTCCATAGATTGAGGAAAAAATGCGCCTTAAAATTATATATTTCACAAAATATTTCACACGCATGTTAAACATTATATTTCTCAGGCGTAAAATTTTCCTGTGCCATTTTCCGCAAATAAAAATGTTTAATGATCTTCTTGTGACAATTGACGGATATTGACATTAAAAATAGGTGTTGATTTAGGAAGATGTGGGATGCGAGTTCGTTGTCTGCCAATTGTGAAATTGCTACTAGCAATTTCAGAGCAATAAAATGTCGGCAATTGCTACATCTACTAATTCAACGTTATTATTTCCCACTTACAATAAATTTGAATATGAGAGCTTGACATCGCGTGTAAACAATTCAAAAATGTGTCAAATACCATATGACATATCACCAAACAGTTATTTTCACAAAACTCAAGTATGGCTTCACTTTGAAACGAATTGAAAACCATTGTATAAACACCGAAAATTTCATCACAACACCATTTAAATTATGCGTATTTTTATTTATATACATAAACAATGCTTTGTATTTTGATTTTTTTTTTAAATCAATGATTACGAATTTAATTCGCGACATCTCGCGAATTCGATCAAAACTGTTAAGTAAAATTATTTAAATCATATGTTTTATATTAAAATGTATCGACATGGCTCCTTAATTTATTAATGTGTTAACATTTTATCGTGCAATTACAATGTTGCAAAACCCTGACCGGCAAAAACCGATCCGCTCGTAACTCATCAGAGTAATGCCCACCATAAACTTGAAATTCAATGATTAAAAAAATTATTCCGCACACATGTGGGTCTATCATAATGGCCCTGTATGAAAATTTCGGGCGGTAAAGATAATCAGGAAGAGAGGTCGCCTCGGGAACGGCCATAAATTACTACGAGAGAGGTGTGTTATTAGAAAATTTAAAAATGTATTCGTGGGACGGCCTCGACTTTTCAACTAACCCTCTGAAATCCGACTCGTACTAAATATTTGATCGGTTAGCATATATATTTTTTAGCACAATTACATATTCCAAATACACGAATGTGATAAACATTTATGGTGAAACGCGGAGAGCTCATTCCATATTTGGACATGGATGACATCCGAAAATATATTTATTTTTATTCAAATTACCGCGGCATAGACAAAACGTGGTCGCTAAACTAATTACAGTGCTAATTGTGTAGTAGATGAGGTCATGTGAGACCGAATCGTCATAATAATCTCGACCTTGTCGTCTAAAATAAACAGAAAACGTCAAACTTGCTATTTGGCGTAAGAAAAAATTGTCAAGAGTCGTTCACCCACGATATTTATAATTTATGAATGCTAGATTCGTCCAGGGGAAAAATGAACTAATCTTCAGCTGAAAAACCATCGTGTATTAATTGGCATTTTTAGCAAATCGCCAAATTAAAATTAATAGACGTATAAAACCGAGATCTTAATATTTTATAGATTTATGAGGCGTTGCGAAATGGTGCTAGGCGTCATGTCTGCCGCACTTCAACAAACCCAATTACTTTGTTTTAACGATTGTGCCGCAATTTTATGGTTATAGCGAAATTTGGACGGCTATATGTTCGCTGTACGTCCTTCCGTCTAGACTCGACAACAATGATTATGTCTTTGAGACTTTTGAAACGGCCACGTGCTATAATGGCCGTCACTCGTAAATCACTCGGTGTACAGAATGCAGAATCAGAAGCTTGAGTTTCACATCTCGGCTGAGTTATCGTCGTAGACTCAGTGTGAGTTATTGCCATTTGCAGACGAATGCTGCCACTAAACCAGCGACTCTCAATTGAAAAAATACACCCTTTGTTCATTTAAATTTAAACCATATTTACCCGATTTTTTTCCGTAAAATTCATGATCAATTAAACTGATAAACGTAATTAGAGGAAAACGTAGATTCGGGTTATAAAAATTGAACGCAAATAGGGATTTCATTATACATAGATCAAATAATATGTAGAGATTGCTAAGAAATAACAAAAGTTTTCAGCTAATATAATTTAAATAATATTTAATGTTTTTGACTTTTTTGTTTGAGTATATATTTTAAATTGATCGATTGCGGAAAATAAACCGACCTAGAAATAGAAAATCGGTATATGTATAGCGGGAAATTGAAAAAAAAAGTTTCAATAGAAGCAAAGACGTCAACAAACCAGTAATTTGCACTAACTCGCGGAAATTTATGAAGCTGTCACGTATGTATATTTTAAAAAATATTTTTACGGAATATTTTATATTCTTAGCAGAGTGTAAAAATACATTTTATTCATTTATTAATATGCAATTTTTAACTATGTTTATTTTCGTGAACTGTTAGGAAGTTTTAGAAAAATTAAATTTTTCACAGAGAAAATTAGTTTTCTTCTTAATTTTTTCAGCAAGATTTACGATAGTAATAGCTGAACATATCCCCGTCATGATTCCAACAACTACAATAATGATCAACTTAAAATCCTATTCTGGCTAATGGTTATTATGTTGAACATTTATTAATTTTCTAAGTATTTAAATTTATAGTTTGAGTATTTAAATAAATGCGAATAAATATTGAAATTTTACGAAAATTTGCTAAAAAAAAAGTAAATAATATAAATACGGAAAATTATTATTAACCATGTATTGTATTTTTACATCTATTATATTCAAATAAACGATATTATACAAAAAATATATGCATTTCTTTTCGAAAATCTTTTGATAAACGACAAAAATGAATTAAATCATTTTAATTATCTACAGTCTCGAGATCCAGAGAAGTGCCTTATTTCGTAGTATCATGGGAGAGCTATCCCATAATTTTAAATTAATTTAAATATTAAAAAATATATACAGTTAGCCCTCCGATGGTGCCGAAAGAAGGACCACTCTATAGAATACAGTACAGTGGAACCTCTCTTAACGAGCACCTCCCATAACGAGTAATTCGCATAACGAGCAAAAAGAAAAGTGAAAAAATTGCTCCCTTAACGAGCGACATTTCGCATAACGAGTGACGCAGAAAGGGGAAGTCACAAACGTATGACGCACTTGTGTGTGCCTGATTCTATTTCACAGCAAGAAGCTGGCGTGAAGGAGAGTTTGGAGGAAGAGGAAGTAGCAGAGAACAATCTTCTGACGCAATAAGAGAAATGCTGAAAGCATGGGAAACTGTTTCATCGTACATTGAGAAGCATCATCCTAATAAGGAGGTGGCTATGCGTGCTACAAACATATTCAATGATAACGCTGTGTCACATTTTCACCAAATTTTAAAGAGTCGGCTAAAACAAATGTCTCTAGACAGCTTTCTAGTAAAATAATTAATTATTTGTCATAAATTAATAAATAATAAGCTAGTTTCGATTTTTAAAAATGTTTTTATCCAGGTTGTTACGATCTTTAACAATTTATAAGCATGTAATTTTATTTGAATAAACGTTAAAAAAAATATATCGCATGGAACGCATTAACGTGTTTTATATTGATTTATATGAGAAAATTAGTTTCGCATAACGAGTGTTTCACACACCGAGCAAGATTCTGGAACGAATTATGCTCGTTATGAGAGTTTCCACTGCATAATATATTAATATAATAGAATCCATTTTTTTGTGTCTTATTCAAGATCAGTCTGTCCTGAACACGGAGTAAACATCTTTGTAAGTATTTTTTTCTATAGTCCTGTTCCTCGGCTTTCTATTTTGAGTCATATATTTTATTTTATTTTTAAGAATAAAATGAACAAGCCCGAAGCCAAAGCCTTTCATTTTGGAAAAAAAAACAAATGGATTTCTTTCCGGTACCCCTAATATATAAATCAATACGATACGAATTCAATACAACAAAAATGACCTTGAAATTTACTGTTTTGTAGAAAATGACAATCTAGAAGTAAACACTTGAGGAAGGACTGCCCCACATGCCACTCTATGACAGGAAGCGATGTAGGAGGGTTGACTGTACAATAGATTTCCCATAACACGTTGCGGTCCGGAGGACTCGAATACGCGTCCTCGCGGGCCAACGTAGAAGTACGGGGGACGCGTTGCAAAATCATTTATATTTCATTGATACGCAGACCACATTTCAAAAAGTTTTGAACTATTATTTTCTACATAGACATAACCTTTCTGAACACAACAAAAAAAAATATTGACGTAACTTAAATGGAATCAGAGTTACATCGATTTAACTGAAGTACTTAACTTTTATTTTCGCGAAATCGCCCGGTCCAACGCAAAACTCGGCGCGGAACCCAGCGGACCGGAATGTGTTAATTGAAACACATTGGACCCAAAAGTTTTGTTCCTTAATTAAAAAAATAATGTGCAATTATAAAGTATACTGCAGTAATCAGCCCTTCTATAATGAAGACATCGGGTCTACGTTATAGAAGTCTGCGTTATAGGAAGCTAAAGTCATACAAAATTCAGGGAAAGGGCTTTTAATCTTATTTGTTATCGATCTTTTACCATTTGCATAATTTAAACAACC
The DNA here is from genome assembly GCA_022495035.1 of Philopotamus ludificatus. Lineage (NCBI taxonomy): Eukaryota > Metazoa > Arthropoda > Insecta > Trichoptera > Philopotamidae > Philopotamus > Philopotamus ludificatus. Next base: position 147,733 of record JAGXCT010036592.1, on the reverse strand, counting down.
TTGGTATATTTTAATATGGTTCTATTTTTAGTTGTATTTAGTTAAAAAGTTAAAAAGTTACTAAAACGCATAGGCCTTTATTTCGCGGGACAATGCATTACATGCGTATTTATGAAATATGCAAGTAGGGACTGTCGAACTCGTTATAGAAAACCGCTCTATAGCAGGGAGCGTTATAGAAGGGTTTACTCTAATTTTAAGTAATTAGTTCCATTATTCGGTATCTGTTCTCTGGAATTTTGCTCAAATAACCGGCCGTCCCAATAAACCGGCGACCTAATCAAGAGGAATCTTCTCATATTTATTTATTATAAAATAAAATAATAAAAAAAACGAATCATGGGAGGTCCCTTGGTGCCAGACCCGTCTTAACCCAAATCTTTCAACTCACACAAATACATATTGTATTTCCAGAAACCGGTGACATCATCTCGAATCAGAGCGAACTCGATCGCTTTGCCTCAGACTCATGCGATTTTTTAATATTCGCATAATTATGCAATTATTTACACATTAAAACGAGCGATGCAGACATCTAGGAACGTAGATATGTTTATTTTCTCGTATCGAAAGCGCACGTTTCGTAACATCATCGTAACACAATGAGCAGATAAGAGGAAAACGGTTACCTGTCGCATAAAACTAGCTAATAGAGTTGATAAACAAAACAATTGACGATAACATCTCGGTTTGTGTACGAGACGTTGGCACATAATGCGATTTTAAACGCGCAACGTAATTAAAGGCATTAATAGCGCATGCGACGGCCATAACCGACACAACCTTTTTTCATAAACAAATCATATTTTGCAATGTTAAATCACACTGCTGAATTTATTCAAGAAATTAACATACGTATGTTACTGCATTTTTGGTGTGTTAATTTGTCATAGGAAAAAATATTTAAAAATCATAATAATAATAGTAGAACAGATTTAAATTTTGGATAAAGTTATAAATTAAAAACGCGTTTTTTTTCATACCCCAATTTGTATCAAATAAAAGTGAACCGCCTTGGTAATTAAATACGCCATTGAGCGCCATATAATTAAAACGCCATATGTAACATATCGACGCCATTATATAGATATTGACTGGAATTCGGTTTAAGGAACAATTATGCATTCATAATAACAATAAAAAAGGCAGAATCGAGTCTAAAAAAAGAATAAGAGCGTATCATATGCAACATGTCCGAAAATAAATCCCCAAGCAATTGACCGGCCATCTTATGGCCATCTGCGAATATTTATACACAACATACTACATTTCTGTATATTAAATACAATCATGTATTTAATTAGAATCATTCGGGTCGTAATAATCGACGAATATATGCAATATTAAATGCCGAATTCCGCAAACAAAGTGGGCGTCGCGACGCCAATCGCGCATTTTAAAATTGATTATAATCCAATAATTTCGAAATAACAATTAAAATTCGCGTTTTGCGCTCCTAGACGCATCCCATTATTTATTTTTATATCTTCTCTATACCCACTCGACACATTTTAAATCACGATTGTGCCAAATTTTGACAGATGGAAATCTGACACGATCTTTTATTGAAAATAGCGTCGAAATTTTAAATTCAAATAAAATATATAAATAATTCAAAATAAATGGACAAACATATGATAGCGCTTGTGTTTGTATTAAACAGATTGCCACTGTTATGTCACACAATCAACAACATTAGAGATGTGATAATCAACAGGTGGCACGTGTGCTAGTTGAGACATCTAATAGTCCACACTATATTTTTATCCGACAGATCAATTATTTCAGTATAATAAAAATCGTATTTTATTGTGAAATAAAAGACGTTCAACTTAAAAACTGAAGAACGTTGTTTACTGTTTATTTTTATCAAAGCTTGATCTTTAAAAAGTGTGCTAAAGTTATTGCGGTAAAAATTAAGGGATACACAGATGTTAATTTTGAAAATTTAGTTGCATAATTTTAAAGGATGCATCTAAATCTACTTGATTTAACGAGATCCTCGGCTACGTGGGCCAGACGTATTAGACGAAAAGATTTTTTAGTGAACAATTTGAATCAGGTGCTTTTTTATTTAATTAAAAAAAAGTCTTTTAATCGGATATCAGATCAAACCCTTCTTATTTATTTTTCTAATGAATATTTCTTTTAATAAATTTGTAAAAAAAAATATAATGAGAGTAAATCATAGATTCGACTAAAAGTGGACAGTATGGAAAGGGTTAAAGAATTGAATATGTGCCGCGAATAAGGTGGTAATTAACATTATAACAAAATCCAGTTTTTTGTTGAAAAACTCGCTATATAGTTACGTCTCTAAATAATAGTCTCTATCTCTTTCGCTTCTAATGGTAAGCCAACGTTGCCATTGGATTTTTGCGCGCGCTTAGTGGAAGAACGTGGTTTCAAATATCAATATGTCTGGAGAAGCGCTCGTCGTTCTCTCTGCTAATATAGAAAATAAACTTTATATCGGTAAAAAAAACTACAAGCAAAGGACAATCAATCCTATATAAAGAGAAAAGGCAAATAAGTAACGCGTATAAGAAGACCAGAAGAGTTTAGTGGAATAACGTCCCAACTAACGTACACATATGATTATGATGAAAATGTTATTGTTTGTTTTTTAGTTGAGTTGAGAAATAACGGTGAAACTGCATTCGCGGACCACGTTATTCCACATTTTCATGATATTGTGTTGACCTAAAAACCTGTAAACCTTTGATTTTAATTTCAACGATTACCGCAAAAGAAAAACATAAGACCTAGATTTTTTTTTAGGCAGAAAAGCCTTAATCGATAGGTTGCCACATTTTTATTCATGAAAAATAATAGTAAAAGTTCTAATGGGAGGTTCTACTACATTTAACAACTTTATTTCATCAGATTATTAAATAAACAATAGATCAGAGATTCTCAAACTACTTGGATTCACTTCTTTATCTTATATATAGGTAGAGATGAAGAAATGAACCCAGTAAAAACATCATAAAATAAAAATTTAGTCAAATTGTTATCATTAGCATCGATTTAAATATATTTGTGAATCAATGATTTGGAGCAGTGGTTCCTACGGGTACTTATATCCGTATCCGCTGAGGGGGTCTGTGGACAACGTCGGGAGTCTGCCAAAGGTTTGATATAAAGCCTAAAGATTTTAGACGCATTTTCATTATTATTAAAGTTAAAATAAATAACAACAAATAAATTAATAGGCATTTACACGCCCTTAGTAAAATATAGTTTTTTTGAACATAATTAATTTAAGGTATAATATCTATGGCTATTTTTTTAAATGCAAGTAAAACTTAGGGAGTTGAGAATGATCACAGTTTCGAAATCTTTCAAAATGGCGAGATGAGGTTTTCCTTGCTTATTGTCAGCACTTATCGACACCTCAGCCAAAGATTTGTAGACATTCCTCTCACAAACTCGACAGAGACTGAGTTATCGACAAACTTGGAGCTGAAACCAACGTTTGAACAAGGATACCACAAATTCTGGTTACAAAAACGGACTGAAAATTAGTGCTCCTGAAGACTTTCATCTAATTTTTGCGTCACCCTTTACAATCAAAGACATCAAATTTATAATTTTTTTTAGTCGAGTAATTTAACTTTGTCGAGTTAATTCACATGGGGGTTCATGGCCGGTTTTTTTTTTAAAATAAGAAGGGGTTCATGGGTATATTAAGTTTGGGAACCATTGATTCAGAGGATATATAGCCAGCAAGGATTGCGGCATGTTCCGGTATGTCACGGGACGTGAATAGAATTGACGATTTTTTCATTGATCTCATTATTAGATACATAAGATTAATGATTGAGACGTTAAAATGACAATTGTGATTCAACGGGGCATGATAAACGTATTCCATACTATCACAATTGAGAGATTGATGAATTAATTAACTCAACTCTTGAACTTGGAAAAGGGATGAGCTAATTTTAATCACACTACATCACTGGATTAACACGCACGCAGTCCGTGGTTCGTTTACCTTGGGTTTGTGATCGCTGTCGGATGTCATCCGATGTGTTGCGAGGGCAGGAGGAGGTCTGGCGCCGTTCGGCGCCGGCACTCGAGCATTGCCCGCCGGAGGCTTCTCCAGCATGGTCTTGACGAGGATCAGCTCGAGGCGCTGCTCCTCCGGAGGCGCCTTCGCCTCCGGCTGTCGATGCTTGCCGTTGAGGACTCTCTCCTCCTGCTGCTGCTGTTGCTTGGGACGGGCGTCTGGAGGCCGGCCGGCGCACCAATGGTTGCCCATGGTCCTGTCGGCCCTGCGAGCCTTACGCCTCTTGTCTCGCAACAGCTTTGCTGGGTCCTGTTCACCGGGTCGTTCGTTCGCGGGTTACCATCTCATGGTTCGGCCGGAGCCCGAAGTGGGGCTGACGTCAACGCACCGTGCCGGGGCCGACGCGCGACTGCCAGCAGCGAGCGCCAATACTCTTCTTTATTCCTGGACTACCACTGTCCGGCGTCGCTGTCGGCGTCTTCGGCTTCAGCGTCCTCGGCACCGAGCGCAGGACGTCCTCGGATTCACAGGACTCCGAACGCGGTCGAGGACATTGGATACATAAAAGACGGCGTATTTTTAGAAGCAGTAACACGCCGACAATGGATCAATATTTTTTTGCGTAATCCTACAAAAATGAGCATTCGTCCAGCGCTTATCTAAACACTGCCAAATTAATATGAGCATCAGCGAACGCCGTTGCATAAGCGCACTATGAATGGACTCATTGATACGATACTTGGCCGAAATTCGACGAGACCCACTTGCAAAAGCTACAACCAGAGCGTGACATTGTTCCGTACGAGAAAAAAAAGGTTTCGCCTCACTGCTTCAATTAATGCGTATTCGTGACCTTGACATGGTAACATAATGATATTATGACATAATAAAATTTCTGACCATGCGACCGAAAATATTCAAATTAAAATTGTCAATACTGAGCGCATACGATGATCCTCGAGATTTACGCTCCCCAGACTCCGATCTGGCCGATTGCCCGTCGGTTTTTGTATATTTTTTTATGACAAGTCTATTTGAAATACTGTCAAAATGATTTATGCGACCCGGCAACAATCAAAAATAAACAATTCTCGCGATTTCCATTTATGTAATTCAAATATACGCGAATCAAATCCAACAGTTTATCAATAACACGAGGAATGGCGACCATAAACGTTATCTATTCTTCTGATATTGGCTCTTAACATTATTGTTAATGCGACAATGGCATTCTTGTGCGGTTGAACTAATTGTTGCGATTAAATCATTTCATATTTAACATTATAGCAGATAAATTCGAGTCCAGAAGCATGTGTTGTGTATAAAACTTAATATTTAAAATAATCACTATACAAAAGCGTAATAAAAATCAAGGCCGAGACTTAAAGAATTATAAAATACTATTTTTATTAGATGGCATAGAAAAAAATATACGATAATATAGAAAAAAATAGTTATTTTCATAGAAAACAATCAAAATCTATGTTTCATATAATGAAATAATAATATTAGCATAATATTTGACAATTTGCGTCTTAATATTCTTTTTTTTTAAGACGTTAATATATTCGTTATCGCTCTTAGGTAATTTATTTTTTTGGGTTAATCCTGATTTTTTGCCAGATTTGACGATACGAGCCGGTACACCTCGGGTTGTGTTTGACGACAACATTTTTTGGATGTTTTCCAAATGGACATGATACGGACAGAAATACCGAATTATCCTGAAGATTCCCAGAAGTGATCTTAGCGACTCTTTGTGCTCGATTTGAATCTTTCAAATTGTCAACGAAAATTAATATCATATTTTCTGGACGGTCGCAATATATTAAACGGGATTATTTCGAAAGACACATTCCAAAAATATAATAGGCATGTATCATAGAAAACCGCATATATAATACAAAAAAAAAAACTCATCTCAACGGACATTACACGAAATTTGATAAAAAAATCTTTATCTATTCAACAATATTAATTATAATAATAATACAGTTGTGATAGTTTTTTTTTCAATCTTGGAAGCACTTCTGAAACGCAATTATCAGTATGGCGTTTACCTCATTCAGCGATTCAGACTTTATCTCCTCAATGTTGGTAAAACATAATCGTTTGATATTATTTTTCATCTTTAGGAAAAGGAAAAAAATCAGGAGACCATGTCCAGTAAATACGGAAGCTGAGACATCATAACAGTCATAACATTAAAGCAAGCTTCCCATATGGTTACCAATGTCAAGATAACTCAGGGACGAATAAATTGTTTGTTTTATTAATTATTTTATTACCTAAGTATTTTCAAAAAAAAACGATAAAAAAGTCTTAACGAATGAATTAGAATAAACTCGTTGCTTGCTGCGTGCTTTTACTCTTAAATTATTATAAGACGCATATATGAGTTTCCCGTATACTTTTGGGGTGAACAGAAGATTCAGATGTGAGTCATACGTCGTCAATATATTAACGAGATTTTTTTTGAAAAATATAAAGTTAGAGAAAATGTATCTCTTCTACATCATCTTGAGAATACAATGTATTACTAAAACTAAGGAATACCATGAAATATGCAGAAAGGTTTCTGTCTTAACACTCAAGAACCCGCTGTTTTCAGGCGAAACTTACACCTAAACCCGCAACTTTTTATCTCTTGCGATTTTGCGCGGTTCTATAAAAAATGCTTAATAACTTTTTTCCTATTGGAGATAATTTGGTCAAAAAGAAGTATTTATACGTATAGTATATTAGATTATTAGAATATTTAGAAAAGAAAGACAATTTTTGAGCTGCAAAAATGATGATTTATTGTATTTTAAACGATAAAAAACAAATAGATATCTTTATGTAGTATGTAGGTAATTTTAGCTTTGTAATAAAGGATGTGGACAGGTCGTATCACATAAATATTCCAAAAAAGTTATTTTGTTGAATGGATAAACAAAAATCTAAATTAGCTACAGTCGATGTGTAAGTACTGGAAAGTTTTTAATCCAAATAATCTATTATTTCAATGCCACTTTTTAGCCATAAATAAATACATATGTCATATATTTTACAAAAGACATACAGAGCAATGAATGAAACTGTGTCGAGTCGTAAAACTTTAAAAGAAATCCTTTTGTAGCGTATTAGATAACACGTTTCATGTGAACCCGCGTTAGTGCGGGAGCGGGTGTTTACCGTTTACGAAAATTTTCGCACTAACGCGGGACCGGGTCCTTGAGTGTTAATCTAGTCATGCCGATGAGGTCTATTTGGGATCCCAAGTTTTTTATTTTTCTCGAATAACTCTTTTAATATAAATCCTACATGTCACAAACTTTTTGTATTGTCTTAAAAAGACTAAAGAATAAATATATCACAAATAATCTTCGACCTTTGTTGTCCGCAATTTGGAAAAAAATAAAAACAACAATATTCGCTTCTGTTGGCACGGACGCGATGTTTTTTCTCGGTTTGCGGCATGACATCGCCGAGTGCTTGTGTCATTTACGCGTCATATTAATTAGTTAAAAAATCAAAAGTATCATAAATAACTATTTTTATTCTTAGAATAATCAATATATTGACTAGAAAAGCGTGAGGTATATTTTCTATTATAAATAAACCCCATTCGGACGACGTTGGACGGTTGGTTTTCAGCCGCCGTGACGGATCGGTTAAAGGAACTTCTTGAATATCTTGGAAGAATATAGGCTCTCATCTACATATCTCAAAAGGATTCTTCGCTACCGCGAGAAATTCGGTTTAAAACATCGTAATCTATGTACTAATATAGAGAATGGCCATATTATTTCATCTTTCTTCTCTCCATGGTAATCCTAATATTTTTTTAAAGGTTTATAAACAGAAAACAATCTTTCTCTTATCGCATTAGATAAGGGAATCGTATAAAAAAAATCAAAATAATATTTCAACATTCGAAAACGTGCGAGACATTTCTTTGGCAGCTCAATAGATGCCTGGTGTGAATAACATCAATGTTGTTTTTGTAAACATCTCTCAACTTTTTTATCCCGCTCTTTTAACTGCTATTGATAAATTCCAATTAAAAATATTCGAAACCGCTCTACATTGTAGAGCCATCTACAACAACTTCATACGTCTGAATTCTTTGGGCTAGTTCTGGCTTAGTTTTATCGAATATGACGAAAATTATGAAATTTTCTCTTATTGTAAATTCATATTAGACTTCTATGTTTTCATCATAAAACATTTTTTCTTCTGTTGTCTGCGAGTTTATACATCTTCCACATTAAATGATAGTCTTGATAAATCAGTTGCCCCTTTTTCGGCTTTCTAAAATTCTTCTCTCTGAATTTATTAATACAATTTTCAAGATCCTTTCAATAATTTCCTACTGGAGTTTTTGCCTTCATTGTGACCCCTAAATTCTAATCCTAAGCTACTCAATAATTTTATTTCCGAGTCCTTGGTATAATTTTGCTATTATTATGATATTTGAACAACAAAATATAATTATTTGATATATATATATATATTAAAATATTAAACGCTTATGAAAAGATTTTCAAGGACCCTCTGGGGCTCTTTGGTATTCCGAGGCCCTACGCGACCGCTTAGTTCTCTTACCATGATGTCATGGAAATGCTGTGAAATTAAATTCATCATTCGGGGACCTTCATGCAGACCATCATGGAAGAGAAAATGGAAGCCAAACAGTGGTTGGGCAGAAATATCTATTGTGGCTCTACAATATTCTTAACTGGCCCTGTTTGGGAGGTCCTGTATTTTTACAGCTCGTGAAAGACGGAGAAGTATTACAGACGGCCACAAGAATATTGTAGATTCCCTACATTCGAAATTATTAATAATATCATTGTCATGTAAGTTCTTAGTATTCTCTATAATTTTATGTATTTGGTAAGGAAGAAAAGTCATTTCGGCAGTTTTGGGCCATTTCAAGGACAAAAATTCAGATTATTTTCTAAATATAATTTGAAAAAAAGCTGTACACATAATATTTTTGCGTACACAGTAAAATAGATAATCGGAGTACTTGTTTAATTAGAAATACAGCATCGCATTAGAAGGTATTACACATATACGCATAGAGGATATTGAATTGTTTACAAAACGTATCCTGTGGTTTTGAGTTACATATGTAGACTAATATGCCAGGAAATGGAAGCATTTTTACGCAATTTTTAATTATTTAATCACGCTAATAAAATGTCAAAGACTTACTTCTTCGTCATCGTCGTCGCTCTCTTGTATAGCCAGCATGACCGCGGCGGGAGATGTGAGAGCACCCAATTGCAGAGTTGTGCCTCCAGAATTACCCATCATTTGTCGCTCAGCTGCTTGAAGAGACGTTCCAACCTCGTCCAGATCTGCCAAATCAGCAGAATCTCCAGCTCCATCTATCAAATATATTCGCTATCAATCATATATAAATAGTGTCGAAGACGGGGAATTCATATAACCTATGAAATCTTCGTTTGCCCAGCATGTGTGTTGGGAAGTGCGCGTGTCTCTGGCAAGATCACGAACTCTAGTATTATAGCTGCGGACTGGTGCTCGCAGTTGAGCTCTTTGCAATCCGCTTCCCGGTACCAACGAAGCAATCACCCTCTTCGGCGGTCCAACAGAAATTTCTGCTTTCGGAGGACCCAAGTTAACGATGCCCTTTTTGCAAATCTCCGCTTCTGGCTCGTCCTCGCTAGGCGAGGTGACATCGCAGTAAGGTACATTGTATCTATCCTGCGAATCTCGTTCTTTTAACGTCGTCGTTTCGTTGGCTGATAGGCTGCGAGCCGGCGGTCCACGATGATAGCCCAAAGTGGTAGCTTTTGCCGGCTGCGGCGCCGAAAAGCTTCTCACGACGTCTTGGGCTGGCCTAGCTCTTCCGCGAGCCCACTGCCGCTGATTGTTCTCCATTTTCTTCCGCATCGCACTCTTACCACCTCTCATAAGTAGATTGGACAATTCCACCACACGCGATAATGTTCGAACTACTAATGACTACCATCGTTCGATACGTTCTCTTTTGCATCTATAAATACGAAATTCGACACTCGCACGCGTAACCAATCCAATAAACTCCCTTCGAGCGTGATGGGTCCGCAGCAATCGTATCTTTGCGTATCGTGTTCCAAGGACTCTCGGGTTTTAATTATCAAACCATAACCACTGCACTCGACGGAGTGTGACTCGAAGTAATATAAGTCCAACGAATGAAATTGCAAAAATGCAGCATCAGCATCAGGTCCGAACACATTCACAAGCGCGCACGTGTCTAACCAACAAACTTTCTCCGGCAAGACTGACCAGCGGCGGATGTTGGCCAGTCCATCACGATAGTATGCCCGTCCGCGAAGAGTTCAGAGCGGTGTAGATGCTTAAAAATTGACGAAACCGGACAACCGGCTGTCACAAATGTGAACAAAACGAACTGTTAACCTGCAGAGGCATGGACCAGGTGGGGCAGGGCGTGGGCGACTCACCTTAGCTGGTGTGTGCAACAGATCTTGGAAACTGAACGAGTTCTTTGCCCCATACGAGCAATGCTGGTACATATGTATATACAAAGATACGCACATTTATATTTCTAATTACATACTAAAACTGAAACAAAATATTACGCAAATAAATCTTTCCACATTGAGAAAAATATTTAATTAATTTGACATCTTGATACAACATATACATACCGATTAGTAATTTAAATGTTAAATATGCCATCAATGTTTCAATATAATCAACTGTTTTTAAAATCAATATGTAAACGATTCTATAAACGTAATTAACGTCATTATTGATCGTACACATATTGATATTCATTTGTTTTTTTGTGGTATAGCTCACTATTTTCAAATCCGTGGCCAAACAATTAATAATTTTTATGATTAAGTTGGCAGTATGTAAAGCGTTACTCATGTAAAAAACGTCGATATCATATGAATTTATAGACGATTACTGCAAAAACACTAACTATAATAATTAATAAAAAGCGAGAGGCATCGTTGAAAATTATTGTCTCAATACTATATAATTTGCCGTCATTCACATTATTGTTTAATATAAATCCTGAAATACTTATAGCCTTATTCAACATTGTTAATAAAATGAAACCTCTGTATAACGTATGTCGATAGAACAGATTTAATGGACATTTTCCATCGTTGAATATGAAAATTCTAAGTAAGATTATCAATTTTTATGTATGTACTTACTTTATAATATAACGGACACGTCTTAGCCCGCATTGATGTTATATCGAGGTTTCTCTCGATAAGATCGTATATCAATGCTCGATGGCAGGTTTACATTCGCTTTTAATTTTAGAATATGCATATAAAATCTAATTTAGATTATTTGCAACTACACTCGGTGTCTTTACACGGTTTTGAAATAACACCGTACATTTAAAATAATAAATACTGTATTTTTACACGAATTTCTTGTTCCGACACGATTCTCAGAAACAAAATATTTATATATTTATTTTCAATTTGGCGCCTGGGGTTCATTGGAACAAATAGATATAATTTTATGTCGCAAGAGGGCATTTTATGTCACAAGCTTTAAAATTCGAACGGGACCTACTGATTCATATGGCTGGATATCAAGATTCATATGTAGTGTATTACAGATTTCCCAGTAAAAAGAAATACAACAACATAGGACAGCAATAACAAACAAAAAGCTTCGTTAGATTTTAACTCATTAGATGTGTCATTAGTATTATTTTATTTGTATAATTTATTTATTGGGTTTTTATTATTACCCTTTTACATGATTTTCTAAGCCACAATGTTCTTCTATTTTAGCATGGTTTTTTAAATTTAGGGATCTTAAATTTTTCTATGAATACTAGCACTTTTTTGACATGGTTTTTGGAACATATCATCATCATAGGACCAACTATCGTAGAGGCCTGGCCTTATCCAACACCCTTTGCCATTTAATCTGGTCTGCCGCTACGTCGTACCATCTTCCGGTAAGTTTCAATGATGCAGTGTTCCTCTGTACACAATCCAATCATCTCAGACTTGGTCTTCCTTTCCTCCGGGGACAGGTAGGCTTGGAAAGTAAGAATAACAATGAACGACGTAGAATATATCTGTGTATATAACCGTGTAAAAAAAGAGTTGAGTTATATAAGTTTAAGATTTAAGGTTAACACTAAAATTATAATCCTTATTGGACTTTTCTCTCTTATTTTCAAAAATAGATCACCTTTGTGGTCATCTGGCGTGTACTTTCCATTTTCTGCGTAGTGTTTGGCCCCTTTTAAATAAAACTTACTGTTTTAGAATCAAAATATTAATCATTATTGTGAACTCTAGGCTTGAGCAATCGATGGAGGAGGCCTGAGGACCACAAGAAATAGCATAATGCCGAACAATTGGAAGCAACTCGTTTTCAGAAAATTAGTTCAATATGGAGGATGTGTTTAACACTCCACTTTAGTCCCTAAAATATTTATTTTGACAACAGAAAAGTGAATATCTACGCCGGAAAGCAACTGTAGTTTTCTCAAAAAAATACGATACGGTAATTCTTGTTTTATTTCAAAATTATTGACATTATAAATGGTTTTTTAACTCAACTGCGAAGTTAAATTTTTTCGAGATACTATGAGATTGCTTTCCAACGTCAATATGTTTCTACACTCATATTTATTATCCTAGGATAGCTAGGGACAGTTCCCAAAAACCCATTTTATTTGATTTATCAAAGTGTTTTAATTATTAGAAGGACCCGAATGTATTGTCGTGTATTTTTTAATGAAAATAAAACTCATATTTCTAATCATTTATTAAACTTGATTATACAAAATAATTACCAATATTTTCTATAACCTTTTACTATCTATTAGGAAAATCTAAAATGCCTTTCTTATACAAATCTGCAGGTTTAGAATCGAAATAGTCTGAAAGAGCCATAAAGGGATTTAAAAAAAATCTCATAAATAATGCTCAAATGAGCGAAAAAGCTGATAATCGGATGGAGCCAGTTCTGGAGAATAAGCTGGATGCAATAAATGTCAAACCTAATGTTGCGACTCTTCTTTCTCCTTCAGTAACTCACGGACACAGCGTCTCGCGTGTTTGTTTCTCTGTCAACGCATGGGGGATCCGAACGTATACTTTTTGAATCTTCCTCATTTTTTTCAGGTATCTTTGAGTTGATGACTGCGAATTCTTCGATACTGAGAGTCCGATCTTTATCAACCTCTTCTTTCAGGGTTGATTCATCCACTTCACGGAGACGTTCACTTTAGGCTCATTTTTACACGTAAAGGACACGTAAAAAAAATAATTCTATGCAAAACGAAGATCGGAGACTTCTCACGACACACAAAATATTCAAGCACGTCTTTCTTAGTCAAAGGACTGAAGAAAACTAATCTGAAACTATGCTTTCCGAAAATGCTAAATAAAAATCTATGATCAAATCGAAATCGAGTATGACTGTTGAATTTTGATGTTTCTCAAGACATCGCCGCAAATAAAAGACACAAATTACTATTTTATATTTTATTTTGCACCTATCTATACACACATTATAATACAAATATGTACATTGATCACACTTGGATACAATCATTAATTATCCATTATGCATACATTCTCGCACTCACACATTCACACGTACACTTATATGCTATTATGCTAGATGTAAGACTTATCATTTCCAATAAAAATAAATCTAACGACATAATAGGAAGTACTAACAAGGCTTTGAACAGGTGCAGAATTAATATACGAAACACAGTTTACAAAATATTTTTTTCAATCAATCTAATATTTGTCAAAGAATATGAATCATTATTATAAGACGTACTCCGCGAGAAGTAAGTGATACCGCACAGGCGACGAGTACCTGGGGAGACGCCGGGCAAAATACAAGATTTGTTAATTCGCTACGAGCGTACCACACAATGTTATACAAACAGAATGCTTACAACTAAATAGGTACTTCAAATATTAATATTGTGAGCGTGACGATGACGGGGATACACCACAATTTTAACAGATTTATATATCTAAAGTTTTATAATTTCACGTCGATGATCTCGATTGATTATGTCGATGCCGAAATCGCTTTATTCATATAAAAATAATATATAGATCCGGCAAATTATGCACGTGTACGCAAACAATTGACGTATCGAGATCACCGTATTAAATTCTAAAAAATCACAATGTAGGAGTAAAAAAATATACAAAAACAAAAAAAAAATCATCAAGCGAATAAGAAAAATACATAATTAATTAACTGGAATGATGTCATTGGTTTCTTTTACGTCAAAATTTCAGCGTATGTTCGTTATTATCATATTAAATATATTGTGAAATCCATTGGAGAAAGAACGTTCTATGATTAAAATATTTGTACTTTGTTTCTTGAATATTTAGAACATATTTTTTTTATCGACAATCTTCAAAATACTAAATTTTGTTTTTTTACGTCTACGTAATATATTTTCGTTCTAAAATGGATTCCGTAAATATTAAAAATCAAAACATACCCTCTCGATGAAAATTAAAATTTACGAGAACATAACATTCTATTTGTATTCAGCATGTTGTACTGTACATATATTTTTCAACACATATATACACATATGCTTTATTACACCATTAAAAACATGCATTATACTTTTTTTTTTAATTTTTTTAAAATGCCTCCATAGAGAACTAGACACAGAGCTATCACGAGTACATTGCAATGCTAACGTCATATAATTTGGTCAACACCACATCCATAAATATTTACAGACAACTACCTGTTACATAAACCAGTGATGCTATTTACTTTGTTTATACTGACTGGATATATTTGTTACTTTTTCATATTACTAATAGCAATTTATTGCAGACATTCCAAAGTTATAAATGATAAGGCCTCTTATTTATATACACATTTATAACCGGCGGAACTACAAGTTTATAAGGCTAAACAAATAGGTACATCATATTGCGACATCACCCACTACATCTTCGACTATATATGTAAAAAGTTTGGTCATTAATGATTAAAAAAGATAGTGATTAAAAAATGAATAACATTAGCATAAGTCACTCTATTTTATTTTATTTTTTACTTAGAATATGATAGCTACGTCAGTAGATAATCTATAAAATTCAAAACACAGTGGAAATAAATCAGAATTATAATATTTTGAGCTACATTTAGTTTGGCAGTACAACAAGACACTTTATTACCATATTATTAACGAAAAAAATATATTTAATTGTGACAAAAAATGCTATTTAATTAACATTTAAATTTCATACAAAAATCTATTGTATATATTATGGTATCTTATAGAAATTTACACGATAATTTCGTTTCATAAAAAAATTCTACACGTAAATCCACAAAAAAAAAAGTATAATACGTTTAAAAATAAATCTGCGTTCTAGTCGTTCGGTTAGTATTTTTTTTACAGGCAATTGGAAATTAAATGGAATTTAAACAATTAAACACACGCACACAAAAAATGTAATAATTCGGACGTATCGAGCAATCGATTGGCGGAGACGTTCTATTCCGTGATCGATCGCGTAATTTTCCTCGTTTTATATATAAAAAAATATGAAAACACGATCCATCCGTTCGTTCGTAAACAACGACTCCGACAATCGTCACCGATACAAAAATAAAAAATGTATATTGTCATTTTATGCTTAAAAATAGGACATTGGCCGCGTCCATTACATTACGGGAAATATAGTAATATTCATTAATAAAAAAAAAAATTGGTAAAAAGAAAAATTAATTGTCATCCAATCACCCACTAGAATTATTTACTTAATCATAACGAGATCTCTGGAAGTCAGATAGTATAGTCAAAAATACGCTACAAAATATGACTACATCTGCCATCTGTCCGCGCTGTTATCTATAACAGATCAAATATGGGTTAAAAAAAAAACTAGATAGGACCGACACCGATAGATCGATAACGACAGTCCAAACGAATTTCTAAAAAACCCTTCGCGTGCGTTTCAATGTGTTGCCGGTATACAAACCGAGTCTCTATAATGCATTGTACATATCGAGAGTGTGTATCATCATCACAAAGGCTTCGTTTCATTACTATATGCAATAATAAAAAATAAGCGTGTATATATACTGAATGTCTTAAACTCTATATATATATTTTTTTTCTAAGACACAATTTCATAGTTACACAAAGTAAACACATACAGATGGAACAACATGAAATTCTACGCTACTAAAAAAAAAATGGTGCTCGAGCGATACGCTCGGCGTGTGTGTGTGCATACTCTGTGATCAGCATTCACGCATACAAGCATTCGTTCCATTCGCTCGGGAAAAAAATACACACACACTTGATCAGTCTATCGTTGAACAAAATATTACAAGATAAAAATGAGACTTTATAAGCTTATAAACTACGTTTTTACTATACGTAAAAGATGGAACAGGCAGTGATAAACGTCCGTCTGAAGAAATTCAATCGCAACGTTTTTATTTTTATCGTTATTTCGCCATATTTATATATGCGAGACGTAAATCAGAATATAAATAAAGTCCTAATTTTTGTTTTATATTTGCTATATATAAAAAAAAATTATAATAATAAAAAGTAAATTAATCGTACACCATCCCGTGCATCGGATCGTTACTGTACAGATCAGAATAAAGCACAAACACTATTTTTAATTTTTTTTTTCTTAAACACTATATCCAATGTGATGAGGTATGATGTGGTATTACAATTAAAAATTTAAAAATTCCAATGTTTTACAATTTTCCACAAAATATTTATCGAGAGTCAATTTATTTAATCGTTTATAACACACATTCGCACAACGTTCGTTTGTGGGCAGCGGCCGCCGGTTGTCGTCGAGGGCGACTTTGGGAATTTTGTCAGTCCCATTGGTGCGGAGACGGTGGAAGCTCCGATGGATGCGCTACCGTCGAACTGCAACATAACACATAGACAAGTTCAAAAATACTGAAAACTACATACAATCATTTTAATACCATGCAAATTATTCGTATAAATCGTTCATAAACAAAAAAAAATGATAAAAAAATACTAATCGTTAATAGAAAATCTGCATTTTTTTGCATGCAATTATTGATCGATTATCGTAAATACACGAATACCTCGGACAGATGCGTCTAAAGTAATAATTAAATTTAAAATATGGAGTTAGTGTAACGGAAATATATATTTATTATCGCCTTACGTTTTTAATCTACGTAATTAACTTAAATCATGCTTAATTTTGCAATTATCATATAATAATCGACATAAAAAAATGTTGCTCCTCCGTTTTACTCTCTCGTTAAATAATTATATACGGATACAACATTTTTTTTTATAAAATTATTTGATCGACTTCACGCTATCACAGCTTATCTCACTCCGCGTTAATTATATATTTATTAAATTGAGGATGTTTAATATAATTGTTCGAATATAGACGAGCTGAAATAGTTTGAAGTCGAATCACATGTCTTATTAATAAAAATTAACCAACTTGTTTGATTATTTATTAACAAGGTTGCTTAAATATTCTTGTAATAAATATATCATAGAGACGTACGTTTTAAAGGATGTCTAGATATAAGAAAATATATTTTAAAAAAAACCAATCCAAAATGATAACCTATGAGAAACACAAACCGTAGGAGAGTGTCCCGTTAAAACATGCAAAATAACAAAATCTTCCTAACGAATCCATTGTGTTATAAAAGTCACAGAATACAAACACAAAGAAATTATATATGTATATATATATTTATGTGAGCTAAGGAATAATAATGTAAATTATATATATAAAAAGATTATTAGTACATCAACCCTTTTGAAACGAGGCATTCACTCGGAACATTAGAAATGGAACTACCTAAACTAAAGATAGACAATAGAGAGATAGACGAATCTACCCTGAGCTAGAGTGAATGTAAGGACTAACCTGTCACGCGGCACACAGAAAGATCACGGGGGAAAACAGAACTTTGGCGGCCGTCTTGAATGGGGAACAAACTTTTGGTTTTGGTTGATCTCTGAAACTGGCCAATCCACACACGCTCACATTTATTATCACTTAATTACATTTGCCAAACATATTTCAATAGGGTTGATATTATATTCTTTTGCAACCGAGAGAGATCAGATCTTTCTCGAAAAAATAAAAATAAAAAAAAAGTAAAATAAAAACAACACGTGGACAGGAAAAATGTTGAATAAATAAAAAAATAAGCATTGCAATAAGGAGAAGAATGATAAAATCATGCATCAATCTTAGTAATGTCGCACAACTAGTTTCTTAACATAATATAATTCAACTGTCTACAATTACTATAAATTGGAAGTAATCAAATTAAGATTCAAACAAACTACAAAATGGGGAAAAGGGAAGTCGGATCGGGTCAAAGGGAGAATCCCTAGTGCTATTGTCACCGACTTTTGCCAACTGCACATATCAGCAGGTACAAGAAAAAAAAGAGAACCAACACAGAAGAAACACAATACATCACATAGTCGGTGAATGTACAAAAACAAAACAAATATTTAACAAATAATCCATATCTCAGGTCCGATGAGGATATTATAGAATGGCTAAGCTCGATAATTTAGCTCAAAATAGGCGTGTATATATATATATATATCAAGACAAGACAACCTGATCACAAATTTCTATATACATCTAACGTGTTAATCCGTGTAAATTTGAACGATGACAAAGCAACAAACAACATACACAAATCTTTGAAAATAACACCGATTAACTATTTCACTGTATTGTTGTGAATTTGTATCCAGTTACCAGAACAAGTTGTTATCTGTGAAATTTATAATTAAATCAAAAACAGAGAGGGCCAGAAGTAAAATTGTAAGAAAAGATTCACAATGACTGCATCCACCATAATATTATTCTGCGGAAGTAACGAAATGACTCACGTATACACATCACCAGCTCGTAGACACTTGGGGGGATATTAAAAATAAAATAAAATAGAGAGATCAAGGCGATAGATACAGCTTTGACATAAACACATATTAGTAATAAATAAACAGCACAATTAAAATAGACAGAAAACAGCTTTAGATGTTAAGTTTACATATATTTTTACTGAAGCAAACAATAGTTCCAAGTGTCAGAAAAATGATGATAGTGCACAGCAAGGATGTAACAAGAGCGTATTTGAATAATATCATAGGAAGAATCTGCCAGAGTGGTCTCATATTTCTGTTATAATATCGGTTGATTCTCTTCATGAAGGCGTATTCACCTATGCTATTAGTGGCGCGGCAGAGTCGGCCAGCAGTGGTCAGTGGTGGTCGGTGATGGTGATGGTGGGGAGGGGCCGGCGGCCGCTTACCTTGCGAAGCTCTTGAACGCGGCCGATTGAGGGTTTATACATAATGGCACCCGACACGACTGTAACTGCTCCGCTATGAACTTGTGCATTTCCTCTGCAAAAATGATGTCACAAAAATAGTACAAAGTTATACAAACAAAGGTTTGTTTTTACGATTTAAAAAAATAATATATATATATGTGTAGACAACATCGTTTTGATAAAACAGTGCCTTCGATTAAGAATTTTGCATAGAATCGTGAATGATCGATACCTTTAACCTGGTGGACGTTCGTCAATTTTTTCTCCCACGCGTCCGTAAACGGCTGCGTCGTGACCGGCTCAAATTCGAGGGCGTATCTCCTCATTGCCGGCTGTGTAGTTGCGGCCGGAGCGCCCGTGCTCGCCGTACCATTCGTGCTAGCGGTGTTAGTATTTCCAGAATAATAACAACATCTACACATACATGAATGATACCTAAGTCTGCCGTCGTCGAGATACGGATGTGCTAACGCGTCTACTACATTTATCCGTTTGTCCTGCAACATAATACAATTAGTATACGGAAGATGAGATCAATTCAGCGTATTAATAATGATAAAAAGACGCACCGGATTGAATACAAGCATCTGACAAAGTAGATGCACAGCCTCGTTTGTTGCCTGCGTTGAATTGAGGAAATACAGAGCGTGGAGAGCCCTGGGGCGAGGCTGTCGTCTTAAAAGATGTGCTCGTGCACCTTCACAAGCCCGCTGCATATCTTCCATCGATGGTGTTCCCAGTAACTCGATAATAAGTTCCAACTGTAAATAATATCAATTGTAACAATAACGCTTCCTTCTCGATCTAAAAAAATAAATAAATATAATTTTACCTGTTGTACTGGACTTTGTGCTTGGAATAATATCCGCCTACTTAATAATTCTCCGAATATACATCCTACGGACCATACGTCTACGGCAGCGGTATAATGTCTCGCTCCCATCAATATTTCGGGAGCCCTGAAAGTTTCATAATGTATTCCATGCATACGTTAACTCGATTATAATCGCATTGATTTAGTTTACCTATAATATTGCGTAACAACTTCCTGCGTCATATTTTGCGTATGGTCAGGCTCCTCGACACGCGCCAATCCAAAATCACAGATTTTTAGTACACAATTGCTATTGACTAATAAATTTCCTGGCTTTATATCACGGTGCAATATACGTGCCGAGTGCAGATATTTCAATCCTGAAAATAAACACGAAATTTGTAGATGAAACTGAATAAAATCGCAATAATGACATAACAAACTCTCTCGGTAATAAAAATAATAATGGTAATTACAAGTCACAATGCCGTCGATTCACCGACGATACAAAGCATGCAACCACAGAAGTGAAAGACAAAAAAAATATTTGGTGAGCATGAAATGAGAGGTTTAATCTAAAAGTGGATCTTAAATGATATAAAAATTAATTGTGATGACGGTTGATGGAAGAGAATATTGTTTTGCGAAAGAAAATGGAAAATTATCATTATTGTGAAACAACAATAATGGTATATGCTAATATGTTGCAGCAATCAAAATCGGCAATAATCATCGAAATAATAAATTTAAAGGTTGATTCGTCGTGTTTCACATGAACCTAGAAACCTTTGTTCTTAGAGACCATTGTCACCAGTTACCACTCTTTTGTATTCATGGGGCGCGTGAGTTTGCTTCCGTCTTCAAAAGGCGATCCTGTACGAGACTGTATTATGCACTGGGTCAGGGGTGAGCAAGCCATGAAGAATTCAGAGGCTCATTCCGACGGAAAACGGTTGGATACCCCTGCCCGTGCGCCGACATAACCTGTTCCCATACTATGACACATTCCATAAGTGGTTTACCGAGGGAATGAGCTCCCAAGCACGGCACGGGATTCAACGCGGAGCGAGTCGAATCCGATTGCGTTTCAAAATCAATCCATCAAAATCGAGATGATGAAAAACAATCGAGATAATCCTTGATGGCGTGGGAAAACTCATTTCATGCAATTTAGCATACAACGACGTTGGACGCCCCTTTTCTTATATTTACAATCGAGTGATCCGGTTGGCGGCGCAGCAGCTTCAGTGAGGATGGCGGTAAAATATCAACTTGAGTGGATGATGGCCACTTCCATTTAATGCCGTCCATAAATCGAGGAGAATGTGCATGATAATAAATTATACGATCGACTCTGATGGCATCGGAGTGGCGATAATGAGTGCATTATTGTGTCGATAACATCGCCAAGATCATGGAGTCCAGGCATTAAAACCTTCCCACATGGGGTCTGTCGAATACTTCGAATTCCATACTTTCCTGAGAATCCTTCTTAGTTCTATATTCTGCATTTAAGAAGTTCAGTGCTGAACGTCCACTAATTTCCATTTTATGCGATCTTTCGGACCATTTGATCCACAAAAAATGTATCTGACGAAAAAGATAAACTTGCCATGTTCGAAACGAAAGTGTTGTTTTTTTTTTTACCAAACACCAATACGTAATTCCCTCTAGTTTACTTATAACCACGTGTTAAAGACGCGCAAATGAATGTCTTCATGCTAGATATGATTCGTGTGCCCATGAACGTCTAGGGCTACGCAGTGAAAGAGTTAATAAAGAAAATTGATCAAGGAGAAAGATTCATATGACCGAAAGGCAAGGTAAATGTGATCTGGATCGCAACACCACTAACTATGGTTACATGGGGGATGGACGGAGGAAGTGAAGAGAACGTCACGAAACGAATCATTAAAGCCCGAACCGTCTACACACAGATTCGTTCTGTAAAATAGTCACGAAAACTGGCACGGAGATTACGACAAATCGTATCTAAATCTTCGAATGATGTCTCAAAATATGATACTTATAGTATGATACGAAGTATAGACTATCGGAAAAACATCATTTACTCCAATAAAAAAGGACATAAATTGAACAGAATAAGTTCGAGCTTAATTGATTTTCTGGTTCTGTTATATTGATACTCGCCAATCTCCTGCACCTAATGATCTTAGCGTCATCGGAAAACATAACCCGCTCACCTCTATTTCAACTCTGAGATTGCCTTCACAATGTCTGTTATTTTGGTCCATCTGAATGATGATTACCAAAGAATGACTGCTATTTTCTTAACATTTCAAGTAAATTATACACTCGAGTACGGCGCTTCTTGTTGCCGAGGCGCGAGTACTAATTAGTCATAATGTTTTTTTATTCGTTCAATTAATATATTTTGATGAATAGTTTATTTTAACGATTCCGCAATGTTTGACTTTGCCCGACGCACAAGCGCGTCCTCTACAGAAAGTGAAATCTAATTATCGACTGATTGATTAACATATGGTAAATGCAGATTATTGAAAGCGGATCTTCAAATTATTCATTTAACGAAGAACATTGTTTGCGCTACCGTGTCGCGGTAATAAATCGATTCTCCAGAGCATCGTGCGTCCCCTCCCCCCCCCCGTCCTCCGCGATGATTACAGTTTAAATTTTAAGTAGCGAAAATGCGAAAATTATTTTACATTTTCTTCGTCTTCCCCACAATATACGCATCAGTTTGCAGAGTTATATAGGCACGTTATACTCGTTGCGTTCCCTCGTTTTCCCTTGATCCGCCCCTGTCCCCGTCCTGGACCCCCCGCCGGGACTTTCGCAGACTGGTCGGCGAGGGGTGAATTTTCAATTCGCAAGTCTGTCCCGAAGGCTTTGTCCTCCGTGTCTCACGAATGCCACCTTGAAACGCGCCGAGAAATGCAGTCTGACCGGGAGCAATTTCGAACGCCTAATCGAGTCTTCATTAAAATTGTTCAGCACCGCTGTGATTATTACCACGAACAGAGAGAGATTACCATTCGGTGCATCGGGGTCTAACTGGCCGTGACCCATTGTGATGCACCATTGAAAGGATTATTCCTGTTGCTTTGATGCGATCAACGTTAATTACGCTCCCCATGGGCGTGGTCACTCTCATCCGAATTAATCTAATTCTCATGGCTGAGCAGTGCGAGACGCAGAATCTGAACGAGCGCTATGAGAGTCACATGGCTTTGTCGGGGGTACCATAGAAACCGGAGAAAGGGGGATAGAATGGGGATAGGGAACGGGGAGAGGCCAGCCCCTGCGATCGTCGCATTAATAACAACGTAAAAATGTTGCAGTAGACACTGGGATACGAATTAAAATTCTGGATGGGAGAAGGGAGAGGGAATTGCACCCCATTCAGGGAACAAACACCGGTAGGCTCATTTATATCCTGCGCGAAACCGTATTCTCATCAAAATAATAATATAGAAAGTTTTCGAACTATCTTTGAATCATCCTTTGTTAAATAATTACGGACGCATTGTGAGATAAAAATACACAGCGACGAGTAACAGGACATTGTGACATGGGCGAGTCCAAATTTGATAAATGACTCTATTTGACCAAAAACAATGTATGTCAAACAAATAAATTTAAAACAGAAATTTTTCAAGATAGTGGAAAAGCACTCTTTCTCTCTCGCCGATGAAAAGCCATCAAACAACCGTATCACACTTTTTTGTTAGAGTGGCCCAGTCCCATACTCGTCAACGTCAGAGTGATAACGGGGCGATAGCTCTCGATGATGCCCAGGTGAAATAGCACTTTCCTCTCACAAAAATCACGGAACAAAACTCGATTAAGCCGAGGCTATTAAACAACGACAATCAAAGCCGTACGAAAACGTGTAATGATCCACAAGATGAAACCACCAATTAAGTCCACGGTCCTTATGTAAATGGTCGGACGGGTATCATCATCAGGTGAATTGGAGGCTTTTGTGGTGGCGGGACAATGACTGTAATCTTCGACGACTTAATAACTAAAAAAAATAACAAATAAAGCGGCCGACTTACCTCTGAGTATCTGGTAGAGGAAAACTTTGATGTGGTCCGTGGATAGGGGCTGTGGCGAAACTATAATCTTATGTAAATCACTCTGCAAAAGTTCTGTTATCACATATCTGTACGAAATCAATAGTCAAGGAAAAAAGCGTTTTAATTCAATTTTTAATATAAAAAAATACGTGATGTGATTCCAAAAATATCGGCGCGAATAGAATTCGGCACGCAATTCCATTGCACGTGTGCAGGAACTCGAAGGACGTTTTCGGAGGTCACTCCGAAATAAGCGCTCTGTGTAATATCATAATCGAAAGGTTTTATGTAAAAATATATTGCTAGCCACTACGTTTTCTAATAATTTTCATGAAAGAAGCAAGCGCAGTGCCCTCGCGGCAATATAAAACAATTTATTGCTTCAGAGGAGACGGCTAGCTACTAACGGAAAAGAATGGACTGGTTTCAACTTATCAGGCTTCCTGAACAACACGCATGACATCAACACCTCGTCTATCAAGAGAGACCGCGCACACTGTAAACGTATCATCGTTTCGTTTGAGGAAAAATTTAGAGCGCAGAGTTGAAAACTTTACGATACGATTTACGAGCGGTGACCCGCGACGGAACGCACGTGCAACGTGTGTGCTCTAGAAATTGAGAAATCCAACATCGACCCATGCCGACAGAGATGTGGCCGACAGTGGACCGTTTCGGGCATGGTATTTTAGATGCGGCCGCTTCGGCAAACCCGCCGCTTCGAAATTGAAGCGGGGCGATGCACGGGAAGTCGCCTGTCCATCGCGAGATAGGAAGAGCAAGGCCCTCGTCGCATTTATCACGCGCTTGTTATAGTGCGCGGTCATGCGGCCCCGCTGCAGTTCGTCGCGCAGAGTTTCTCCTGTGAACCAATCTTTGCGAAAATAAATGGCCGACGAGCGCGGTCATCGGCGTCGCGGTCCGTTTCAATGGACTCGAGACAAAGATACGAACGATTGGACTTACACCCTGGCCAAATCTGTGCAGAAACCGAAGTATGCTTTGCTACACGGGCGTATGGTACAAAAAAAGATACGGACGATCGCGGTCGTCCTTCAAATGATAATGACCAAACGGAGGCGATATTTTGATCCTAAGCATATACAGCAGTTTTTTTTTACCACTGAAGAATGAGAAGAAAACAAGCAAAAGCTGGTTTAACCTAGCCGTGCCGATGGGTCTATCAATATTCGCTTTTGTTGCTACGGGCGCGATGATTTTTCTCGCTCGCATCCGGTACAATGTGCCAAGTGCGAGTGAAACGTGCTAATGACATGTACTGCGAGAGGTCTGTCTGCGGCGAAACATCGCCGAGTGCGCGTCATATTGATTAGTTAAAAAGTTCAAAATATTGATGAAGAATTCATCAATAGCCGTGACGGATGGGTTAATAAGTACCACAGGTTGATGAATGATAATATTTTGCATCTGGGTGGTCGAATTCCATTGGTATTCCCAGAGAGGGTAGAGAGAACGGACCTGAAACCATTAACGGCGAATTTTTGTCAAGGGCTTGTTATTTATGTTGGTCTGGTGAGAGGATCAGATTGTTGAGAGGTGATATTTACAAGTACAACCCTTAAATGTTGACTTTTGATGAAAGATTAACCCGGAATGTGTGGGAACCTCTACAAAGATTTCAGATTCACTATAAATACATAGAACTATTGAGGTGCTTATACAAATCTCCAACAATGATTGTTAAATTACGCGAGAACACCAAAACGATACAGCTTAAAAGGCGTGTATAAGACAAGGAGATGTAATCCCCCTAAAATTATACACCTGTGCGTTGGAATATATGTTCAAACTTCTTCATTACAAAGGACGGGGCTTTACTATATATGGAGAGTATATTACACACTTCAAACATGCAGGTGACATTGTCGTTATGGTGAAGACTCCGGAAGATCTAGAAAAATGTTGATACATCTCAATCAGTCGGTTTAATCGAACTTGCAGGGACAACCTGTAAGAGGAAAGCCTATATCCAGATAAAATGGAAACAACTAAGAGAGGCCTTCACTCACCAGCAAGGAAATAAAGGCTGAACATGTAAATCGACAATCCATGGAATCCACGAACTGTCTCGTATTGTTTAACCGTTTGAGTACCGCGAGGACATATGTGTCCTCACCGTAGGGCGGTAGCATATTTACAGGCTTTTCTGAGCGGTGATCTTTATCGGTCGCACATTTGTTTAATTAAATACATACGCTTACGAAATTTATGGATAGCATATTATGAAATGTGTTATTTTTTGTACAAATGCATTCATTTTTTACGGTGTATAATAAATTACATCATTCACCCTTGTCAAATCACATTTCCTACGAAATGTAACATTTCAAGTGGATCCACTTGTTCGTAACTAAAGACCCATAAACGCGTCACATTAAAACCCACATGTTAATCAGTAATTACCAAAATGAATTTGAGAAATAACGAAGAGAGAAAATAGTGAAGAGCAATTAAAACCGTGCTGTGGTACTCTACTAAATATTTTTAATTTGATGTTGTATGTCATTGGATTATAGATTAGCTTAGTATTAGATTAGACTAATACATTATCAACTACATGACTAGCTGAAGGTTGTAGACGAAAAATAGTCAAAATGCAACATGATAGCACACGTAGCATAATTGACCCTCTAAGAGCTGAATGAATTAGGCTGTGGAGCATTGCCTCATCCATCATACTCGCTAGACGTCTTACAAGCATTTCGTAATGTTACTAAAGGGCAAGTAATATCTTCAACAACGTAGCTGCTGCCAAAAATGCATTTAAAAAATGGCAAAAATTCAAGGAAAATGCTTCCTTATGGAATCCAGTATAATTTCTAGATTACATTTATGATTGATGATCTGAGATTTAGTTTCGAGATAAATATAATATGCCAAAATAATTACAGAGACGAGTACAATATGTAATTAATCGTGGAAACCTACGCAAAATGTAAATTACAGGATCAAAGTTCAATTCGCGTTCTAAGAACTAGATCAATATCGCCAAATTGAGTGTGTGTCAAAGCCACGTCTGCCATGAGAGCGGAATAGAGCAAAAAAAAAAGAACGGAAAATCGTTGGCTCTATACAAAACTGGACGCAGTTATCCGATACGATTGGAGAGTCGGTGAGATACGCGAGAGGCCCTTGCGCCTCTCTCTCTATACATATCTATCCGTGGGAAAGATAATAGAAACGGCTTGGCACAGAATCACCAGATCCACCCTAAACCAGCCCTCACTCGACCCGTATAATCCCTAAGGCGCATTGCTGATGAGACTCTTTGCCAAAACCATTTGCTAACATAGCACGGTTTGGCGACATCATTGCCAGATACCCCCCCCGACTTTACGTAACACGGCGGATTCTTCGAAAAACTCGCTCTCCAGCTACAGCATCCGCTAATGTGGTGTTACATCAGCTGCGGCAAATGCGCGGCGCGCGAACGAATCGGGGAAAAAATTCCATTAATTCCGCGTAAAATATGATCCGAATTCGTTACCCCTGCAAATAAATTAAACGTCAAAATGTGATTGGAAAGTTCGCGTAAATCATAATAAAATTGAGATGAATGGCAATGAAGATATTTTTGAAGCCGGGTGGTACAGTCAACTCAACATAATCGAATAGAAACTAATTTCAATCCAACAAGGCATTCGTATTTTCTGCCATTTTGCTAAATTACATCCACAGCACAAAAAGAGAATCGACTTATTATTACGACGAGCGTTCGTCTCGATCGATCCACTTAGTGATTGTTTGATATAAAATATTCATAACGATTTTCAATCCGAATTAATAGAGCATCTCGAAACTATACTCCCAATACAATCTCAGCAGCAGCGTCCTTCCCAAAATTTATAATACCACGTTAATTCACCTGACTACATATTAATATTATAAGCTTCTGGGTTTGACGTGCTTACATGTCACGTTACATTATCATCGACGAAACGAAATGTATTAGCAATACCGAAATTTTGTTATCAATAGATTTTAACGAACGTGCGCGTTTAGCAGTAAATTTTAGCGATAACGATGCCAAAAAATTTCGCAAACAAATTTTCGAATAAAACGCAAGCCGAACTGCGGAAAAAATATCCGAGGCACGAATTAAACTACACAGCAATAAAAATATTTATCAAAAGGTCATCCGCTGTTTACTATTGACACATATGGTGAAAGAAAACATGTGACAAAATTGTATGGTGACGCAAAAATTGAAAATAAACTCTGCTCACGTATCATCAATGTGAAGACACCATAATAATATGTGACCTGATGATTTCATTGCGATTATTTTGAAAATCGCAGTGTTTTTTCGCACAAGTCAGTGTATTCTAACATAATTTCAATAATAAATAAAACTATTTGCCAAATAACACATATTTTTTTTAGTCGTTTTAGTATACTACTCTGACGTATCTTGGCATTAGTAGCCAAAAAGGGTTAACCGATCCGTCATGGAAGCTCGAAACCAACGGCGTCGCCCGAGGGGTTGATTTACAATGAAAATAGACCCCAAGAATTCGAAATTTTAATTAAAAATGCTAAAAAAATAATTATTTTAAGAATAAAAATAGTTATTTACGATATGCTTCATAATTTGGTCGATATTTTTTTACTAATCGGTCGGCACGTGTCACTAGTATGGTTTCACTCGCACTTGCACATCGTACCGGATGCGAGCGAGAAAAAACATCGCGCCCGTGCCGAAACAAAAGCGATTATTATAATAAATAGCGCAATTCCGGACCATGATTATTTATAATATTTATTCTTTAGATTTTTTTTAGACAAATACAAAAATTTTATGACACATAGGATTTATATCCAAAGAGTTATGGTCCCTAATAGGCACGGCTAGGTTAAACGGTAAAAGGCTTCACGTGTTATGGTGTGCTCCGCGATTTTTACAAACACGACGCTTATAATGCTACAGCCTCCGTATTCGCCGGGTATAACCGCCTGCGACTTCATTCTATCCCCGTATTATTCAACTATTTAAAGCGCTAAAATATATTGATGAATAAATAATGATGTTTTTTCCGAGAAAAGCGAAAATTTTCCATATTATCAATCATCTTTCGTGCCGCATTGAAAAATAAGAAACTTGACCGAATTAAAAAGCGGCTGTAAATTTTCACACGGCATTAATTAGTTTTAATTCACCGGGGTCCCTAAAATAATAAAATTTCGGCTAGGGATCCGGCGTTTCAAGCAGGACCCTGGAATTATCGATCCCGGACAGGGGAGAGACGTACGTACAAAGTACCCGGTCTATCCGGAAAAATGTTAAATTTATAATAAAGCCATTTACAAAATTGTCTTTATTTCCAGAGAATCCATATATTGCACGAAGCCGTACAAGAAAATAAAAAGCGACCGAACTGATGAACTTTTCTACTGTGAAATGTATACGGCGTTGAATTAAATAGATCCGATCCTTCCCCGCTACATATCCTGTTTTTATTTTATTACAAATAAATATTATTAAAAATATCCGGTCTACTCCTGGTCGCAGCGGCAAGCATCAGCATCATCATTGGGCTCGCCGAACAAACCAAACCGGTTACATTGCCATAGGTCATGACTTTAAATTATAATATAAAACATAACATCAGCTTTTCGTATCGAATTGTTGAAAAAAAAATACACGAAATCCAATTTAGTCGAATGCTGTACACAACTCGATCGAGAATTGTGGGATTTTTCGGATGAAACAGCGCGAAGGGGTTAACACGTTTGGTTCCGTGTGTGGTCACGGACAAGTTTCTCGGTATTTATGAACTGGTTTCAAAGTTAAATTTAACAATTAGAATAATAGTCTGCCACCATACAAGGTCCTTAATTACGAACGTATATACACGGAAAGGTCAAACTGTTGAGTACAGAAATACAATACATATTCACTACGAACCCAAGCAAAATCTCTAAAAAGTTAAATATGTAACTGTATATCCCATTCAGTTTGAAAACAATACTAACGAAATAAGTGCACTTAGAATAAGAGAATTGTTCTCGCCTCTATTATTTTTGTTTAACCCTTTCCATCTCGAAGACCATGACTGTTGGCCTAAGACTGGTAGGCAACTCCGTAAGACGGGATAAGATTAAACGACGAATTATATAAAACGCAGGTAAATTTTCGAAATATTATTGCATCAAAGTATAGAGAAAGATTTCAACACGCGGAATAATCCAACATTTTTCAGCTACTGAGTCATATTTTGTATGCCAATATTTTTGGGACAGTCTATTGGTTTCTTTGTCCTCGCGAAGGTTGTCTGGGGTTCAAACTGTGACCATATGTTTGTGTTATGGAACTATTATATTTCAAAAATCCTCGACACATGTTATTATTAGATAAAAATACAAAAAAATAATAATAAAGAAATCAAGCATGGAACTATAAAAATAATTATAGTTTTGCTTCCGATATCAAAGACGATTTCAACTATCATTATTATGATAGACGTGTTGACGAAGCCCCTTTAACATTTGATAACGATAATTATGAAAGTGTATGAATTATTGAGGACAGCGCGTTTTGCGTATTGCAGTATTGGGTAAACAAAGAACCTTTTAAAAGTAGGCTTTTGACAAAAAATTTAAAATTGTTCCCAGAATTTACTTTTAATTTTTTGCATATATACCCTGGGAAGGGAAAACCCTAATCTGTTGACCAATAATCGGTCTAGTCTCGATACTTTCGCTCCTCTTCCTTCTTTCTAGGGGACCCCTCTCTGAGGAGGTCTTTCCCATGATGAAAGGATTGCTATTGCGCGACTGGGCTAATAATCACTTGCGACCGGCTACTCGAGACTCGTTTTGGGCAGATGTGCATATGTATGCCTGTGTATATCTATATAGGTGTGCGTGTGTTAAACAATTTACTCG
Source organism: Philopotamus ludificatus (assembly GCA_022495035.1). NCBI lineage: Eukaryota > Metazoa > Arthropoda > Insecta > Trichoptera > Philopotamidae > Philopotamus > Philopotamus ludificatus. The sequence continues at coordinate 116,574 of JAGXCT010036592.1, read as the reverse complement.
TCACTCCGTGACTCGTTATAAACATATAACGGCTTGAAGGAAGGCGAGCGATACCGAGATAGCCTCCTGCTTGCCTGGACAGAAGTCAGGAGGAGTAAAATCCAGCCTACCAACATGGTAGAAGATGTACGTCCAATGCCAGCAATGGCCAAGAGAGGAAACTCTTTACAAAAACCGCATACCAAGACGGCTCGGGTCCCCACAGTATGGACACGAAAGGGAAGCCCTCACGTCACGTGTGAGACTCAGGTTCCTTTGGCCTCGACTACCATGCGAGAGTTTGGTAAGGTCCATGCCCTTTAGCGAGTGAGAGCCTTGTGACTGGCAAATGATGATGATGATGATGATGATATATTACATAAACAATTATATGATGAATGATCATTTTAAACGTGTTTTTTATTTAGATGAAATAAAGCAAAGATTTTCAGTGAAGTGTACCAAAAATCTTTCCATAAACGATGGTCATACGAATGATCATACATTGTGGCACAAATCTTTTGAACCAAGTTTTTTATAATTAATTAAAAAAAAGATTAACTCAGGTATTACATCCAACATTATAGATTTTCCTTGTTCACTTGCCATATTAATAAGCTTGGAGCTGGTAGAAACTTTTTGAAAAAACCTTTGGAGTGCAAAGGGTTAATAGTGTTTATGATTGTATGTGGTTTGTGCGTTGATATAAACTAATTAATGCAGCTTCCGACGTCAGTATCACGTGTTTTATAGCGAATCATAAAATTCAATTAGTGAATTTAATTAGGCGATCGTATGTATGCAAGGGACTTTAAAATATGCGCGTGAAAAGTTGGCATTTATACGTGTTAAATTCAAATTATATATAATGTTTCCTTGTAGACAAAGAAAAAAGGTATGAAAATGTCAAATCGCGAATATGACCAAAAAAAAAAGAAACAAAAGGCCGGTTTGGCACAGTGTGACGAAGACGCAAACGCGGCCAAAAATAGAACTCGAAATCGAGATATGAAAGGATTTTTCAGGGAAGCAGTCGACATTTGGGCGAGTTGACGCCGACGAACGCGACACGGGAATAGATCTGGCCCCCAAGGCGTCCCTTCCGCTCGGCGTCGCTCTTCCAACCGGCGAGCATTTCGCAAAAATGTGGCTGAAAAAAGTGGATATCGATACGAAACGAATGACCTTTTTGTTTTGGCAGAGCGAGGTTGTAAATATCGCGCGCGCGAGTAAATATTTCCCGGCGTCCCCTGCGGATTGCGCTACTACGCCGGCAGGATACAAGGGGGAAAATATTGTGCCCTTATTATGATCCCGGGAGTAATCTTAGGATAAATGAATAATAAAAGACACGGGACGGCCAAATAAATTGGTACAATCACACATAATCAATTTTGAGTTAGGTATTGTGCGCACTTCGGGAACAGACCGGATAATTTGCGAAGAAAATACGCAAAAACACACGAATCACAAGAAAAATTTGTGCGAGATGAATAAATTGAGATAAAATTGGAAATTGGCATTTCTTAGAATTCATCAATACACAAAAGGGACCGCAAAGAAATTTCATTTTTCAACTAGAATCCATAAATTTTCGTAAGTAAATTAGAGTTTCAGCTACATTTTTGCATTTGCCAATTTATTCACGTACGGGACATAATTATGTAAATTTTTCATAGCGGTTAAATGGCCAATAGACTACATGTCGTGTTTTTATTAAATTTAATAATTATTTTAGATTTAGACATACTTTTTTGAAAATGATAAATTAATTACCACAGTCTCTTTTTTTTACACGGTAGATACGATCTAACCAAAACCCGTGTAAAAGGTTAAAGCTTGGTTCTCTAAATATAAAAAAAAAACTTAAATAAATGTGGAAATTACTAATTAAATTAGTATTTGTAAGAATTTAATAAAGGTATATGTTTGTTATTATTGTGTTTTTGAATTGCTTATTATTAAGAAATCTGTTATCCACTTGTTTTTTGTTTCACAAGTTGTTTTTAAATTTCTTGATGTCATGGTAATTTTTTAACCATTGGTCATCAGCTATTGTGACATAGAATTACGTCCTTTTGTTCCAATTAACACCAGAACGTAACAACGCGCGAAATTGAAAATAAATACATAAATATTGTTTCTGGGAATCGAATTATTACAAATAAATCGCTATTTTAAAATCGTGTAAAAAAGAGTCGAGCATATATGTAAACATAAAATTTCAAACATATTTTTATTGATCAAAATTATATTATTTTTCGAGAATGTGTCGTATTTTACTGACAAGGTTTAATTATATAAAAAAAAATACAAAGGGTCAACAAATTAGTCCAGTGACCTAATCTTTGGTTTATCAACGAAGACTTATCGCAGAAACACGGATTTTCCACGGTCCACAGTACAGTTATGGGCTATGATACGGGATTTGGACACCGTACGAACTATCTCAGAATAACAAAGATGCACGAAGAAACATATAATTCTCTGCCGAATAGAGCTAGGAGGTTCTGCCGTATTGCATTTTCAAACGAAGCAAAGTATAGAATTGAAAACTGCTTGAATGAGTATTTCAATTCAAAACCGGTATCTTTTTTACGAAAAGAGGATGGGAAAAGCTGCGGGAATGCAAAGTTATGACAATTTGATATATCGCATATAATATAAAGTGCTTCCGAACATTTGTACATCCATAAAAAGTCAAGTGTACGGCGGAAACTGCAAGAATCACGACAACTCAGCACGGAGACCGACTGCCAATTCCAAGTTTAGCGTCTCGATCCAATTTGCGATGACGGCTCATTTATTACTGATTAAATTAGCCCCGCGGATCCGGCACACGGAAACCCTGGAAGACGAACACTTCCCATTCGGCGTGCGGACAAAGGACTCGTTTGCGATATCCGGAGGCCGTGACCGACAAATGTCACAAAGGAAGACCAGATCCGCGGCCGTGAGAGGACGCACAAAGAAAATTCGCAAATGATAACTCACCGAGACAGAAGCTGTACGCACGCGACGCTTTGTGACGCCGGCGATGTTTATATTTAATACACCGGCGGCACAATAACAAATCCTTCGGCGGCGTAAAGAAAACGGAAAAACAAAAAGAGTTACTGGGAAAAGGCCAATCTGCCGCGCCGTCCAGAACAAAGGAAGATCGAAATATCTTCCGAACGGCGCGGACGTACGTCGAATATAAACATAACGCTGGAAGCGGCAATAAACCGATTCAAAATTATTGATTTCGTCATTGCACCACATTGTTCGGAATAATGGTCAGCGGCGGTGAAGAGGTCAGGGTTCGATTACCATCGAATACACGACAATTACATCCGGATACTGCGTATATATATATGAATGGACACCATGCGGGTATATCGAAATCAATGAGGGGCGGACCCCGTGGACACAGTCAAGGGCGACGATACGCTACACAAATATCGCTTAAATTTTTAACGAGATCAAACATTAATGAGTACATTCAAACTGTTGTAGCTGAAAATAGATGAGACGAGTGTTCTCATCGACGGTGCGAAAGTATAGTGATCGAGTACCGTCGAGATGAAAGAGAAGTTTTCAACGGTACTCTACTACACGATCGACCGGGAGACGTAAAGATGGCGCCATCTCTGTTTTGTAGTGCTGCGAAGCCGTACGACCGTCCCCTGGATTCGGAGGAGGCTGGCGCCAGAGTGTCGTCAAATATTTGTAGGACGAATTCAATCTCGATTGAGTTTATAAAAACAAAGGCGCGGCGAACATAATTAGAACAATATTGGGCTCTCGCCGGCGGAATATCAAGTTCAGAGGCGGCATGGGGGCGACCCGCGCCGGGGTTGAGGCAGTTGATGATGCCGAGGGTGTCGGGGGCGGAGCCGTCGCCATGGAGACGCGGGCCCAAGAAGCTGCCGCCCGCCCACGCGGCCCGCCGGGACTCCGGCTCCGGCTCCGCTCTCCCGAATCCATACCCGTCCAGGGCTCGTGCCGGCCTCGTGCCGCTTGCCCACCCTTATCCCCCGTTTCATTCACGTGGCCGAAAATTAGGAAATATTTTACGCGAAAAACCAAAAATATATGCGATCCACAAGCGGGATCAGACAGGAAGCGTCATTCAACAGACTCGTTTCGCTCGTCCACGCCTCGCATTAATGCGAATTGTATTCGCTGCAGTCATTAAACTAGAACAATGGAGGAAACTGTGGAGAAACGCTGATACACATGAAAGTACGGCGCGAGCATGAATGAATTATTGATTCAACACTCGCAGGACGGAAATTGGAAAATATCACACAATCCATCTTTTATTTTGCAGAGAGCGAACACAATATCGGCTACACCCACCCACACTCTCTACGAATTATTAGAAAGTGGAATACGGCGACTCGTATTAAAAGGTTAGGGGCGTTGTTACTTTAAAGCCGTGCGCAAATACGAATAAATTTTTGCCTAGACGACTCATTTCCGAATAAATTGAAGGGAGGGGGGAGGGAGCGCGGGGTGGGCACTCCTCGTGATTAAGGAATGCGACCGCCTCAGGGATTCGATCCGAAGCCCCTCGAACGCGGAACGGGACCCACCCTGTTGCTCCCAGACGCTATAAATTAATGCGGTGGACAAGGAAAGGCTATTTCATGATTAGAAATACATTTTTTTTTCACTAACGCATAATACGGCAGCTCTGAATCATGGAAAATGTCATAGTTCCCTCATGATTACCCCCATTTAGCCGAAAATGGGCGCGGTCTGTACTCGGATAGCTCAATCTCCCGGGAACAATGTATTTAATACATAGTATAAAGCCTGATAAAACAATAATATGACTCATTGGAATATGTACAATTCAATTTTCGTGAATCCAATTTCAGGAATTTCATATACAGCAAGTCCTCGATGTAAAAAATATATTATTTTTAAATTTAGCCGTACATTGTTTCTCTACGTTTGTTTACGTAAAATATTTTGTTAGTATAGATGGGCGGCTCCTCTAAGCAAATGAGAAAAAATATATTTTTATATAGTAATATATTTAAGAATCTGGTCGGTGCCTATCAGGGCAGTATTACTCCGCGTGATGAATGCAAGTGCACTGTCTGTTTGTCAGCGCTACCAGCGTTGGATGGATGCGGGCCGGTAGCGGAATGTGGGGGGTCTCGCAGGTTAGGCGCCGTGTCGCGCTGCGGCTCGCTGCAGTCATACTGAGTCACTGTAATACCTATTAGAGCCACGTGCCGCTTGTCACTTATTTTATTATTGTTAATACAACATCTCGCCTTAATTTTTATATTGTAAATAAAATATGAGCGAAATATACTTTTTTAAAATTGCAGAATCAAACCACTTCAAATATATCACAGCGAAACCCTAAGATCCTTAAAAATGTTTCTCAAATTGAAAAGCATGGACGACCATTCTTTTCATAAGGTATTAAAATATTGCATAATATTCTACCATTTAAGATTGTATTGTTAGTTGACAATGCCGCCGGGTCATCCGCCTTGTTAATATAATTAAAAAATAAAAAAAATATTCCTTCTTCCGAATACGACCTCTATTATTTTAATAATGGATCGAGGTGTAATACGTACATTTAAAAAGTATGTGGATGGACAGAATGGAAAATCGTTAATCCAATTTTGGAAAGAGTACAACATTTATAAACCTGTTAAAAATACTGGTGATGTTCAGAGTGGTTATGGAATAAGGTCATCCGTCAATTGATTGAGGACAGTAGTACATAAACTGAAGAAGTCGACGTAGTTATTAGAGATCCTATCGAAATGACTAAATTTAAATCTAGAGGAAGAGGATTCCGTGAGTTTAATTATCAGCATTTCAACCGAAATGAGCAACGACGTATTAATGGTACTTGAGGGCGAGAGAATAGAACACACTTTTAAAGAGAGGAAATAAATGAACGACCAAAGCAATTTGAAACTGAAAATATGGCCGATTATTTAAATATGATCCGGAATGGTTCAGCTGGCCTCGAGGAGCAAGACCTGATCCTGAACGATCTGCGAAATTTTCAAGTTTGTTCAATTTGTATTTAATTTACGGTCTAATTGGGTGCTACGGGCACCTCCTGTAGCACACACGTCACTGAATTGGCCTGGATGGCGGCCTGGCTCTTCATGGCTCTATAGAATCTACGAAACCATGATTGTGCCAACCGCCATCGCCACCACGTCCAATACCGACACGCGACAACACTCGACTCTATGTATGTAGATCTATATTACTTCATCTTTTTTAATTTATCTAACCAATTAATAGCGCAATCTTCTAATTCGCGGACTTCTTCAAATAGGACAAAACTAATATTGATCAATAATGTTATTTTTTTATTCTGTACGAAAATAATTTCCATGAATCGATCTGCACCAGCCACGATACACATCACAATGGTATTTCATGAATAGGGGTGTAGTACGCTAGATATCGATTAGAATTCGTAGCGTACAGGTTGCAAACCTTGTAATAGCGAATTGACAACGAGGTTGATTTCTTCATGGACAGCTCATGCCATGAATACATGAAGGGATTGCAGAATCGCTCGAATAAAATCTATTAAAATCACACGTGCGCAATTACCAAAATCGGCGTATAATTAATCAAGGCACGGATCTAGCGAAAAAGAAATGCGTTGCCGACAATTAACACACATACCCATTTAATGCATAAAAAATTATACGCACGGTAATTTAGTGGCATTTTCGTTGCGGAGCAGCAGCATCTTCAAGATGGTTTTAATCAAAATTGTAAACGAAAGTTTCGCTCACAAAAACCGGACTTTTTACATAAAATTATTTTCAACGCGGCATGGTAACCGTTTCGACGTTCGTTTCAGCACTTACGATTAATGCAATCACATTTCACGCGAGTTCGTTATTATAAAATTTAATGAAAAGGATACATTTCTTGGAAAAAATCTAAATGTGGTGGCTGCAAGATGTCAAGAGCCGACAGCACCTGCGAAATAAAAATATGGTTATTTTACATTTTTTACATAAAAATATAGCGGAACACAGAATTAAATCGCACGGCGTAGTTCCGCTGAAAATTAATTTCACAACTGACCCAGATCGAGTCGAATTCGAATTAAAGATAGGCCGATTTTTTACCGGTTGTGTGTGTCAAGACTGGTGGTTGGTGATAAACGCCAACATTTATCAGCGACACACGGCTAGAGATGTTGTATGCAAAACGGCGTTAATATCCTTGACACAGATAACTCGGAAACCAGAAACGGCATTGCGTTCAGAGAAAGATCCGCCACATTGTAATCGATAACCGACCGCCGTTCGTGTGTATCGATAGAAAGCATCGAATCTATCGATCCGAGTGCATAGTGTGTGCAATGGGTACTCACGTTCTCGTGCTGGAAGAAGCATAGCATCTTCAACTCCCGGAAGACTCGTTTTGAGGACACCAACGACTGAAATACGTTGGGCAATTTCTTCAACGCCACCCGCCGTCCGTCCCGAGGATCCGTCACAGCCCTGAAAAATAAAAAAATAAATTAATAAACTCGAAATTAGAGACGTGCGTGATTCATTCGTCCGAATGACGCATATATGAGTCTCCCGTCGTCAATGTGTTAATACCAAGCGCACATTTAAACCAATATATAGATTGCATTGATGAATCAAAACTCTAGCTGCTAAGATTGGCTTTTAGAAATAAAGAAAATACATAAAAAAAATCGCCAAATTGTCCGTCGTGAGAATTTTGCATCAAAATGCTATATTTAAATTGTGTAAAAAAACGGAAGTTTGCCATTGTATCGGTCTCGTGTGGGTTAACAGTAATTAACGACAGTCCTGTTGTGCTACACGAAGCATCGCCGGTTTCACTATACTGTATATCGTGCACACACACATCGCTGAATCACGTATGTTCGTCAACGGCATGCCCGATATCGCGACAGAGGTAGGCACTCGTTTTGAATGTCTACCAGCATGACCAGATTTGAATTGCGGCTTGCAAAACGCGGGCCACGCGCTAAATATATTCGCGATAACCGAGCGGTTAGACGACCGGAATGAAACCTCGCGAAAGAGTCCCTGAAACCGGGCGCTGATTAAAAATGAGCATTGTGGTAATGAACAATGGGCCATTTCGTGCCAAGTTTAATGGCGGCAGCCAAGTTATGCAAGTTGCAGAGTGAGAGAAATACACCTTCCGCCCGTGGCGATGCGAACCATCATTATCCACGCAACGCAATAGTGGACGCGGACAATACGCAAAATTCGGGTGTTGACACGACGTGGAACCATTATGCTTTGGCAAATGCTAGAAACGAACGATTGCCAATTGATTCGGCGGCGATCTAATCGCGAAAAACTTGCGCGAATCCGCAATGACTATGAGCCGCGGCGAATATATATTAAAATGGCGCGAACCGCAAGGCGAATGAATATTTCAATTTAATTTCAATTAAAAAAAGTAAAAGCGACGGAGACGCGTTCAGAGAAACGTTTCCGATTGGACGAGCGACGTAGAAGGTGAGAGATCTTGAGAAATATTCACAATGTGAACGTTCAGTCGAGTCTATTTTTTTTGCAGTGCATGTTTCATGCAAATCTGACATTATCAGCTGATATTGCATTGGCACATGAAATTTGCGGAGAAGTTTTAGATACTTTCAGCCGAAATGATGTCAGTGTAACGATGATATTATTGACATAACTTGGGATATTATCGAAAAACTGGAAAACGATGGCAATGAATATAAATGCAGAATCATCGCAGAATTCAAAGACTGAACAAACGAAAAAATCGATACAGCACGAAGTTGAAATTGACGTCGATTTTATCAGTAAAATCAAAACCATGGTTTTTCACCGTGTATATCTGATTAAATAACTACAATAATTCTGAAGAAAACGTGTAAAAAATAATTTAATAAAAGAAAGGTGCTGAAAAATAAACATTAATCATTTACTAGTGAAAGTTTGAAAGGACAAAATTAAAATAAACAGCACCTGTAGATTTTTTTCGTCGCAGGACTTTCTAAACCAATTGTGATTCGATTAATTAAATATAAAATATAACAGTGTCCTACAACACGGTTCCGCTCTAACACGATCAGAAATTTGCAGAAAACTTCCTATAACCTTTTCCACTCTGGATATTTATGACCGAATCTCCGTTCTACTCTTATTAATTGCATTTTACGAGTATATAAAAGAAGATTTTCATTGGTAAAATGAATAATAAACATCTGTAGGGTTTGATCTGATATCCTATACAATAAAAGACATTTTTTTAATAAACAAATCGAAAAAACGTGGTTCAATATGTTTGCTAAAAAATCCTTTGGCCAATACGCCTGGCCCACAGAGTGGAAAAGATTAACAGTGTATTGAACAACACGGTTTCGCTCCAACACGCAAATAATTTAGAAACATTGCCTGCCTCCATACCGGAATATATACAACTTTTAAGGAATACCAAACAAGCCAAATCAGCCCTCCTATAGCATTGAGATAGGAACCACGCTATTAAACCCGCACTATAGAAGACTAGGCACCCATACAAAATTGGGATCAGATTTTTTTAATTGTATTTCGTAAATTGAACGTTGAAAATTTATTTTAGTCTCATTTTAAGTTTACCGCTTTGTAAAAAACTGCGTTTTAGAATTAAACACTATGTGAGGGACTTCTGTGCAAGCTATTCTATAGCATTGAGCGGTATAGGAGGTGTAGCGGTCACAGGTTGAGAATGCCTGGATAGGCGGATATCGGGACGCAAGTTATTGCGCAAAGAAATATTTTAGTGTTATTAAGTTTCTAACGAAATACCGAAATAACGGGATGTTACAGTTAGGAAACATAACGGCCAGGCGAATTCCTAGTAAAACATTGGATAAGTGCATCCCCTTTTGTCTCAAAAAGGTCGGCGCAATATAATGTTTACAACCATCCGCTAGATAACGGGGATTCGTCACATTGTGCAAACTGCACAATAGCGCCCAGAATATCGTCGGCACCCTTGGCCGGCATAGACTAAGTCAAAGACATAAAGGCCCGCTCCAACGGGACCCAAATTCCGATGGAGAAATCTAGAATGTTCCAACTGCGAAGAACCGCGCCCCTTGACAATTGTGGTAGCTGATCCACGGGCCAAATACCCGCGCGAGAGATCATGGTCGGGGTTTACCTTTGAAACCCAGTACCGAAGATACCGACTCGAGCTGGTGATGCTCGTCGGGAAGAAACACACTCTCCGACGCTCCGAGCGCCGACTGCGGTCGCGCCATGGCCGCAGAACGCGACACCGAGCCAGAGCCGCACTTTGTAAAGGACGTCCTTATGAGGCTGAAGACGTGGACTTACCGTAAGCGGACAAAAATATCGGACATCATGGGCCAGTGCTGCCACAGAATCTTCGAAATAGACCGAATGGGGAGTCGGTAGACCGGAAGCAGATCGACGTCGCTACTTCGACGCAGTGAAACCGACGCGATCGCTTTTATCAATAATATTCTTTCTGCCTTTCTGTCTGTAATTCTGGTGCAAATAAATATAAATCTTATGGAGTCAGATTTTTCTACACGTCGGAGCATAACCCCCACAGAGGGTTGACTGAATATATGTTTTAGAAGGCAGAATGTGGAATTTATGAAAATTATATAATTGAGTCGTAAAAATGTTTACGTTTAAGTGTATTGAGCAATGATGAGAGAAAAACAATTAAATTAAGGGTAATTTTGAAAATACTCTGGGTCTGTTTGAGACTTGAGAAATTTGAGACTCTGGGTCTTATATAATACCACATTTTTTAGAATGTATCTACCGTGTTATAATGAAGGTTAAAATCTATAAGCGTATAAATAAGATTTCGTCTGAAAATCCTGACTAAACATATGATTATCTAACGCAAAAGATAAAAATACATAAATGTCTGAGTTTGACATTTAAGAAATGTTTGTTATCACAACAACGGGATTGTGTATGATATGATTGAACTCGAGAAATTTCTAGAACGAATAATCTGCATCAAATATTTGCATTGTTCGCTGTGAAGCCGTCAACATATCGCATAACAATCCGTATCGCTGATTAAGGCTAAATCCACATCCACCGAAGAGTTTTCCACAACATTATCAACGGGGATCAAAGAGTCAAACAAAAGTTTTGTTTGCTATCGCAGTCACATCACGCCTCAATACAAATCCCTATTAATCGACACTTTGCAAAACTTTCAGCAGACATTCGCGGGTTTCTGCAAACATTATTCCGAGCCGACGATAAAAATAAGAATTGTTACGCTAGCGGGGGATGAAAACAATTGACCAAAAATAAGCACATGTAAAAATACGTATTTCATTCTTGAGATAAAAGTTTCTTGTTTTCAATTGTGCGACACAGGTGCGGGTCGGCATTTCGAGATTACTTTTTAAAACTGAAATAACACTAAATTTCCGTGGCGAATCAACAGGTGTAATTTTTATAATAAAAAATGTCAAAAAATGCATTTATGGAATTAGATTTTAATGCTACGTCAAATGCATTTCGACATGTTACGACACCGACGAAGTGGGACACCATGTTGAATGCAAGAGCCGAGTAGAAATTAAAATGAACACAAAGAATTATGGAGCGTGAAATTGTGAATAATAAAAATAGAAATTTTTTTTTTGGGAAAAGCATTATTTCGAATTGAATTAAATGTGTAACACTCATAATGCATCATGATTAGCAGCAGCCGAGTTAAGTATTTAATCAATTATGGATCGTATGAAATTTTCTAAAATAATTTTATATAACATCGTCGGCGGCGAGTGCGGCCATTGTACCACAATATGTTAAGTGGTAGTAGAAGCAACCGGTTTCGTCGGCTGGGCCCCGACGAAAAGTTTTCGACCTACAATAGTGCGACAGCTGGTGCAACAAAGATGTTTTGGTGCAGCCAAAGAACTGAGCGCGGTGGTAGCCAGAAATGCATAGCGCGTCGCCGATCCGAACGTGCATGTGTGTGAAGAATGTGAACAACAACATCTGCACGAGGAGAGGCGGGCATATACGAGCGGTCGAAGAGGAGGAGGATCAAGGACCGGGAAGTCAAAGGGGACCAGAACCTGTCAGCCAGATGTTGCAATACGCGCTTATGCGATGTGGAACAGCGTTTATTTATTTTCGTACACTTTTTTCTCGCAATAATAATGATGAGCCGCAAGAACCGTATTTTATGGTAAAAACGGGGCTCAAGTCCAAGTCGAGTGTGACATTAAAGATCTAAAAATTCGAGCCTCGCGTACACCGTTTCGTATCGACATCGATCACCGATAATTATCTGAGTAAATCATTGCAGCCCGTTAAATTGATTACATATGACCGGTGGTGCTCGGTTTCATCGGTACACCTGCTTCTCCACATCACCCTATTCAGTTTCAACACATGTGGTTTATCTGACCTCGCCTTTGCTGTCTGCCAGTCTAGCCTCCCCATTTATTGATCAATGGCTATTATTTGGGTATGTGGAATCGAATGATTCGATACGACGGCTGGAAAGACGGAATTACATATTTACACCTTGACCTGGAGCCAATAAACGTGCATCGTCATCGAGTACAGCCATAATTCGAGTTCCGCGGTAATAAGATAACTCGCTTAAATCGAAACAGAGCCAGCATTAAAGAAAATTGGCATATATGCATTAAAAAAAATACACGAGATCGCAAAAAAAAAAACGGACGGTCGAAGCAAAATTACAGGTTTCTGAATTTGTAGCGATGAAAAAACAGACATGTGCATAAAAATAAGCAAACCAAACATCTAAGAATTATCCTGACATCGTCTCGAGAGCGATTAAGAGATGACCGAAAAAAATACGTATAAATTCTATTAAATATTAACATAATGCTGCAGCAATCTGTACTGATCTTATTTAAAAATATGTACATAAAAGAGGAATCTTGATCGTATTTTTTTTAAATATATAAAAAAAATATATTACGTAGATCATTTTATCCGAATAGATTACGCGACGAAAAACATCAAAAACCAGTTTATTCAATGGCATAACATAAAAAGAAAATTGCATTGAGAAATAAGCGTCGGAAAAGCTAATTAAATACATTTTTTCGACGATCGAAATCCACTATCAGTCCGATTGATAAGGTATCTGTTTCGCCGACGTTGCCAAATTCAATTTTTCGGCAATGGGCCCGCGCATTTCGGTGTCATCAGGTCAACCAAAGTGAAAGAAAGATGTCGGAATGGAGTGCAGACGCGGATGGAGCCGTTACAATGCTGAGAAATCCGCGTTTCTTCCGAGCCACGATTAGCCGAAAACTCGAGAAACCCGAAATCGTGGATCGTAGAAGAGACAATCGGACCCGTTTTGTCACAGTCGAATTGTCCCCGATGGGCCGTGGTTTCGGCGGTTGACGTCTCAATCGCGCAAAGAGAGCGATCCGGTCACGGATTCGGCGAATTTTTGCAATTGCCTCGAAATCCCCGAGCCGCTGATTTATCGCGCAGAAGCGTTTCAATGAACAAAAAAAATGTCGCCAAAGGACAGATTGAATCTCTCGGATTGAATAAAACCAAGGACAAAGAGGGCGTTATCGCGAATTTATTCAAAGCCATACCTGTCGATTGTCGCATACCGAATCGCGAAATCTTTAAAGAAACCCCATGTTTCTTCTTTATACTATAATATTGCGTCTTCAATTTGAACGAATCGATGTGCTTTACGAAAATTTTACTGTGCAAATCTAATTGCCAACATCGTAGATGTTGTCGAGATCTTTAGAGTCTCGTATCGTAGATGTTGTCGAGATCTTTAGAGTCATTCGATGAAACTGCAAATTGAAGAATGTTTATCTACCCACAATGATCACGAAGCGCATTCTTTCAATAACTGGATACAGTATCCGTATAGTTAAACTCAGATACAAATGAGTACTTCGTATCAAAAGGGTCACGTTTCCCCATCGTTGATGACATATGCCACTTGTGTCATTTAATCATATAAAAAAATAAATGGTAAAATGTATAACAAAGAAGAGACGGATGATTGATGAGACGAGCTTTGAACAAATTACGGAAAAAACAGTTTTGCATTAAAAACTAATAAAATACAGTAGAACCTCGATTATCCGGATTTTCGATTATACGGATTAGTCAAAATAAACAAAAAAAATACGAATTAGTTTTTTGTGTACGGGCGTGCTGATTTTCACATCTGCGGTTTACGTACGTGTTTAAATGCGTTTTATGCATTTGTTGTAGGTACTAGTGGCCTGTAGGTACTAGTGGCTTGTAGGTACCATTGGCCTCTAGGTAACAGTGGCTTGTAAGTAACAGTGGCTTGTAGGTACCAATGGCTTGGTAGGTGACAGTGGCTCTGTAGGTAACAGCATTTGTGAAAATATTAGTGGCTTCAGGTACCAACCGGCTTCAGAAAATTGAATGGGTTTGTGTAGGTACCAATAGCTTGTAGGTACCAATGGCTTGTAGGTGACAGTGACTTGTAGGTACCAATGCCTTGTAGTGACAGTGGCTTGTAGGTACCAATGGCTTGTAGGTGACAGTAGCTTGTAGGTAACAGTGGCTTGTAGGTGACAGTGGCTTGTAGGTAACAGTGGCTTGTAGGTAACAGTGGCTTGTAGGTACTAGTGGCTTGTAGTTAACAAGAGAAAGGCGGTTCATTCATACTCAATTAGTAAAAATAAAAATATGAAAAGGACTTTAAAAAAACTATAAAAGTATTAGCTGACGGATCGGTTAAAAGAGCAAAATCAATAAAATATTTTATTAATAAAAAAAATTATATATACAGTAGAACCTGGATTATCCGGACCTCGATATATCTTTAGCATCAAGACGTGAAAATACTGCCTAGGGTACAAAATTAATAAAGAACGTGTCACCATAATGGTGTGTGCCAATGCAACAGGCGGACATAGACTTCCACTGTTTGTCATTTGGGAAATCAAAGAACCCTATTTTAAAAAATACTGCCAGTCTCCTTTGTTGAATAAGGATCATCAGAAAAGCCTGGATGAATGGTGAAATATTAGTTCAACACATTCTGAAGCTTTCAGTGTTTAGATGTCGTGGGATGAAGTGGTTTGAGAGTCAAGAAGAGTGTGGATTCAGGACAACTTATATGTTTTGAATGCTATTCGCGATTTAGCAGCTCTGCAAAGGAAAAGCTTAGTTTCGGCAAAATCGATAATGTTTTTTTTTTTTAATAAAAAATAATTTAATATTAAAGCTATTATTTTATAAAACTGAATAAAAAAAATATTCATACTGAATATAATCGTCTTTTTCTGTCAATTATGATTTTTTTCGATTATCCGGATTTGTCCTTATCCGGACTACCTTCATCCCCAATTAGTCCGGATAATCGAGGTTCTACTGTATATCATGTTTTTGTTCCATTTTTACCAATTTAAAATGGAGATGAAGAATTTCGACGCACCCGGGACACGATTTGTATGCGTATGAATGTCATGCGTGCCAGCACTCCCAAATATTTTATGATCTACAAGTTGTGGCTGGGTAGAAGAAGACATGTATTCGCAGAATAAGAAGATATCCTTGTTTGGGAGAAGACGCCCACATTCCATGACAATACATAGCACCTTAGGAAGACGCTTCTACGTCATATAATTTGCTCAGTGAGAGGGGGACAATCTCGAATTTTAAAATAGCCTCGGTGGTTGCAAATTAGCGATCAAAGGGTTGAGTCCGGATTGGGGGGTTCGCAGCGCTGTGATCGTTGACCTCTCCTCTCGTTAGTTTAAAATCTGACGGGCCCAAAAAAACAAGGCCTCTGACAAGGGCGAGCGGTCTCGTAAGCAGCACCAGGTGTGTGCTCGGTGTCCACCTGCCGCCAGCTGCTCACTGGTCTGTCACGCAACTCTTCTGCACATCGCCTCTACCTACTCGAAACTTTTTAACACTCAAATTGCCCGTCCACGTGCAAAGCAATGGTACAACAACGCGGATAAATTGGGGTCGTAAAACAACGAAGCGAGTTTTGCCAATAAATGAATGGAAACTAATAGGGGAGAGTGCGCCCTTTTGAAATGTTTAGATATATATGGATATGGCGAAGATCGCACAAGAACCTGAATATAATACGGCTTTAATTATGCAAATGCGCCGCGTAACACGATCATAATACTGCACTAACCCCCCCTGCTATAATATAACACGGTTTTCAATAAAACCTTGATGGAATCTAATTTTAAATCAAAATTATCTACTCGTTCGAAATGAAAGGGACGGACCGTGAAGATTCGTTCTAAAAAAAAACCTCTTCGCATTGGTCGTAACGACCGCATCATAATTACGGCGAGCGAGTACCGAGGGATGATTGAATCGGTCCAATAAGTCATCAGGTCGGCGGGAATGCGGAGGCCGGTTCGACACGGTGTCGAATTGATTTGCGGTTTGACCATTTCATAATGGGCCGGGGGGCGATCGTGGCCATCTTCTAGCACCACGATTCCACGAGACGCTGATCAAATTTTCTTGAAAATAGTGCAGAGCAGGGGAGCGAGAGGGGAGGGTGGGTCGGCGGCCGAAACCGGTCCGGCCCGGGCCTCGTCGTGATGACCCGCGCAGCCGGCTCTGCACATCACAAAGAATCACCAACCAACAAAAGGATGATTGATATCCGTGTGCGAGTACTTCTCGCTCCGGAGGCCCCAGCGACAAATTCCACATCCTTGGATATCTCTCGAGGAGCGGAGAGGTCACGCCGTCCGACGTCAGGATATTTTAAACGTTTCGATTGTGACGGTTTAACAAAACACCTGACCTGAGGTTATGTGCCTCGGTTGTTCCATGGCGATGGTTCTCAAGATGGCGGCAAGAAAACGTTTAGTTTTTCCCACGTGCATAGGTTGAAAAACGTTGTGACTTCGCGGTTTTTCCCGCAATATATGTTGTAAACGCTAATAAATCAGAAAGCTTACGATATTACACGAGCATTGCTCTAAAAAGAACTTATCAGCTGAGAAGATGTGGCACAATGATTAGTTTAAGGGTTACAGAATATGGAATTAGGCAATTAACACGGTTTACATATTAAAACGTGTTAGAAGAAAATTCCGGAAAGACTTGCAATGGTCGATACGTATGCACGAATGCATTCGCCTCTTTCTCATTTGCACTCGAGTTAATATTTTATACTAAATCAATATGGAACAACAGTGTTCTTGCTATAGATAGCAAACCGGTAAGTATCCAATTTTATGGATGAGTATCGATCGAATTTATTTTACGCATTCACATTCTAAAACGTATCATTTTGAAAACCACAAATATCTAAATCGATAGTTGCGAAACGCTGTCATTGTACTGAAAAAAAAAACATAAATTGGGCAAATGTCTTTGTGATATTGGTCACATTACACCTGAGAATGAATAAAATTACCCAACTCAAAATACGAATCTGGTACAAGGTCGCGATTGGTACTCACAAATTACAAGACAAATCATAATTTTCCATACTGAAATTTTTCTACAGTTTAATAAATCGCATTGCATACGAATGCATGCATGTTTGAATTCCGACACGAACCGAAAACAATGGATGCGCGTGCGCATCGTCAGGGCCCCGAAATCGCATCAATCACGGGGCGGTACGTATAATTTTACGCCCGACAAATTAAAAGCCGCAATTAAATTAATCATTACGATATTTTACATCTGACCTTAAAAACTTAATCTTGTACAAGATAATCTAACGCATTAAAAACTCGAATCCCGAGACAAAATTGTGTAGCGACTCGTTGCCCAATAATAAAAATTAAACGATAGCGTACCACATTCGTCAATTTCCCACACGTCTGCATCCAAGTTGACCAAAGATATACACGTATGTATATGCCGTGGACTGTGCGACAATCAGATTCTGCACTCGTGGTAAAGATTGTAATTTCAAAAGCGTGACGCAATCAAATAAAGCTTGCGAAAACAACATCAGTTTCAGAATAGATTTTACAATTTCGTATGTATATATACGTATATTTATTTTCTCGTTAATATCACATTTAATGTAAGACTGTGGAAAACTAAATATTATTCATAATGCCATTTGTGTTATGTGCAATTTGATGGAGAAAAAAAATGTGAGCGGTGGTGGTGGTGGTGGTGTATGTCGAGCGACGTGCTGGAGAAATGGAGATATAAATTAGAGATTTGCTTTACGAGCAATTTCCTTTACCTTAATGTTTCCAATGGAAATAATTTTTAAAATAAGAAATACACGCATTGCATACATTCTAGATTTATTACACGATGTTTTCATATAATGCATTCGATGCAAACATCACGGTGTAATTTAAAATGTCCATGATTGGAATATTAGGAGAACCAACAAGAAATCGCGTATTTATTTACACTATAAAATATAACAATCTATTAATATATAAATAATTAATTATTCTGGCGAATAAGAATCTATGAAAACCGTCGAATCTCAACCCTTAATTCCTTTCCTTGTCAACAAAGAGGTGCACATGTTGCTTCACTGATCTTTGTTATCCTAGATAGTTATATACGCCTTCTCAAATCCATTATATTCGATTTTCCGATGCACTTTAAATGCGATTATATTGTGGAATTGCGAATCAACTAATCATTATCGAATCATGCGCAAGTACTAGATTTTTCTAGCGATTAAGATTTGATTAAAAAGCATAAAAATCGATTCATCGATAAAAACGCACGATTTCTTTTTGGTTCCGCCTAATATTAGGTCATCCCGAAAGAAATCCATTATTTTCGCACGCTCTCGTTTGAGTTCAGTTTGCGTCCATATAGGTAAAGGTAAGGTTTAACATCTCTGTAATTTTCGTCAGTTTTATTTTTTGTGTCAAAAATTTCGAAGGCTGAAACTAACATATTCGACATTGTATGCTAGTTTTTGTTTGTCAGGATTTAACACTTTGCAAGGTCTTTGATCCGTTTGGTGGAATATGACAGGAGCTATTCACTATGGACTTCTTAAACCGGGGGAAAAAAATAACTGCTGAAATATATTGTCGACAATTAGGCATGTTCAAACAAAAACGAGTTTTTAAATTGAAGAGAAGTCATTTTACGGCATGATAACGTACCTCCACATAAAGACAAACTCGCTTAAAAATAAAACTGAGAACATTCATTAAAATACAAAAAAATAAAAATGTAGATGAAATCTAAAACATTTGGATTCGTATTTTCAGTCGAAACAATCTAGTTTTTGTAAGAACGAGATAGAAAACTTGCAGCAGAGCTGGGAGTTAGTCGTTACTAATGAAGGCGATAATATTTTATATTGACTTGAATGAAAATAATTGAAAAAATAAAGTTAAGGTGAAAAAAAGTAATGGATTCTTTCGGGATGATCTAATATTACGATTTTCTCGATTCCATCTAGCCAAATTAGATTTTCTGTTAATTCAAAGAATTCAAAAATAGATTAAAACTAGCACAGCGTGCGTGTGTGTATGTGTAAGGACAGGTAAGGCCGCATTCTTAGCTAGCCGATACCATGTTGTTATATCGTAGTTTTACGTCTTTCACACAATCCAACGAGTCAGATTAAAACCGGATCGGAAGCTTCAGTTTGCTCTGACACGATGTTAGAATACCACGGCTTACACTGCAATACGTGCCATGTCAAAAAAATCAAACAACTCCGAGATAGACGAAGATTAAACCTAATTCTCGACAATCTACAACAGCAACACGAACAATATTTTCATTGGATGCGTGCATATAATCTCCCGACACGCTGTTATCGAATCTTTTTCACGATACACAACATCACAAGTAACAACTCATGGATACGAGTGTGACAGCGAGTCTTGATATAAAGATCAACAGAAATAAGATTGTAAAAAAGCACAATCATCGGAATTATGCGGACTTTCAAAATAAAATGTTACCAATAACGCAATCGCCCTTGAGATTTCATTGCCCTGAGAATATACATATGTACCGTCTGGGTCATCCGTACCTTGTTTTCCACATCTCCAAGAATACATTAATAGATCGCACGCGTAGAGTGCTTTCAGAAAACGAAAAATATCAAAAACTCCACATTCTTGATTTGATTTATCGTTTTTTTCCTCTCTAAAACGGCGCCGGGAACACACGTTGACCTCACAGAACTCTGACCTCTAATCTGAACGTGATCCGAAACGCGAATCGTGCCATTTTCCGGTACGTACTGTTTACAAATGAATGGGAGGCGATCGTATCCGCTATCTGTCGCGCAGATAACTAATTGTTGTCAATCTTGCCATATAATTAATGCGGTCCGGTTACCAGAATCTATGCAAATAAGGCTCTGCAATGCCCATCACGTTTCAATATCATAATCGTGGCGGCGGACAAGCGTCATCCACCACTATCGCCACGGACAGCCCATAATACAAACACGAAGCCTTTTTCAAATTAGCTATTTCGTATCACCGGCTTCTATTTGATTAGCGAAATGTGTTACGAGCATGTACACGCTCGCTTATCTCACACGCGCCAATGATTAAATTGTAACCCTTGATATATTTTTTAGCAATATTTTTCAATAAAAATCGATAACACGGAGTGGATGGCGCGAAGAGGCGGAATCGAAATCGTGTCACGTGAACCGAGTCACAGTGTCTGAAATTTAATTTAGCACCGATGCAATATGCATCAAGCGATCTGAACGATGGCATCCGGAGTCGGCTATTGCAAAATGGTAAAAAGACGAGCATTGATTTGCACATAGAGAATAATGCTATACGTCTGGATATCAATACACATATAGATAAGATAATTGCATGAGATGCATAATATACTTTCGACACATAAAATCAATCTAAATTGAACAAAAAATACATGAATTGTTATAATAATAAAAAATGTTATCACAAGCAACTATGATAGTGAGATATTGTAAATATTTACAGAGAACAAAAACATTATATACGTGACGGGGGAGCGTTGCACCATGGATGCATAAAAAATAGCATCTCGCTCTCTTCACTGAGTGCAAATTTATACCTTTGTATTTGGGACGATTGGATTTATAAATGGCATTTCGGCGGATTGAATGAATGCAGGCAGCGTGCAGCTGCTGCTGCAGCGGAAGCAAACGTTCGACATTCAAAAGCGGTCGAACCCCACAGAGGACGGGGTTCACAGAACCCCCGAATATGCGTAGGGACCGCGGGAGTTACCCTTGGGGTGAGACTCTTCCAGACATTGATCCAGACGTGTACGTGCGAAACGAGGGGCCGTCTGCGAATCCGAGAATCTCGCTCTACATTATCGGAAAATGAATTTTGTAATATGATATCAAATTACTTGCGAAAACAATGGCCGACGACAAAAAATACGAATACGAAACGTCTGGTCACCCTCCCCCATCCTAAAGAAATTGTCCCACTTTGTACACGTGAAATAATACACCCCACCACCCTCCATTCGATTTACGCAGTAGATATAATCCGCGAAATAAAGCGCAAAACCTGGAATAAAGCGCATAAGTTTCGGACAATAAAAATCCGCATAAATCTAGAGAATTATAAAATAAGGACATATACGTATCTTTTTAAATGGAAAATATACTATTTGTAGATAACTGTTATGTCAATAATGTAATCGACCCTCCTATAGCGCTGAGATAGGGACCGCGCTATGTAAGACTAGGGGCATATACATTTGCGAATAACTCTTTTAATGTAAATACTACATGTCACAAACTTTTTTTATTTGTCTAGAAAGGTCTAAAGAATATAATCATTGACCTATATTTTTCGCAATTGCGAAAAAATATATATAAAAACAACAATATTCGCTGATCTAGCCACGGATGTCCTATGCCTAATTTTACCTATCAATTTATATATTTACGTAATGTGTAATTTGAACTTGGAATTTAGCGTATCGCTCTGTAGCAGGGAGCACTATATGAAGTTTGACACTAATATATACGAGGTTTGATTTTTTTTTATTTCGCAAACCAAACAATTGTTAGTTTTATTTGCTGTGTTCATACACTTGTCACTGACGTATTTTGACATTAGTATTCATATTAGATGCTTATATTATTTTTGTCTGTAGAAAATGTTTAACATATTTCAATTATGTAAAGAAATTTTTACTCAATCTTCGTATTGCCCGCGACTACTTCCTATTCCAAAGATGAAAAACACATCAAAGGACAACGTTTTGTCAAGATTGAGATAAAGACTATCTGAAGGAGCTAACCGCCATACAACCACCATTATATCATCAGATTAATATTCAATAGCGGCTTTTTTCTGGATTTAATCTTAAATTTAATGAATCCGAGGATTTTCCATATTTATGTCACAATTAAATCTAGTGACGTCAGAATAAAAAAATAATATTGCGACGAAAAAGTATTTTATCTTGACTGCAATAAAAGAAAATTCGCGTAAAATTGAGGGATGGATGTACACTCAATATTTTTAACACAGTGGTTATGTTCCAACAAAAACCGTATAAAAAGATGAAATAATTCATATAAAAATTAAAAATTGGTCGTCTTTATAGTTATGTATTTCAATAAATTAAAAAATATTTACCGCTACTGAAATTGATAAAACAAAAACTGTTTCTGGTAATCGTGTATAAATATAGTGTTAATTCTTTTAGTGGACCGTGTTGTTTCAAAACCGTTTATTGTATAGATTTTTTTCAAAATAAATAAGAAATGATCTCAGATGATTATTCAACGGGCATGGTTGCAGTCATCAATGTTCAAAAATACCGCATGTCATATAAAGCACTTTCAATTCCACATAATCGATATTTTAGAAATTTCGTTCAATTACGAACGTTGTCGTATTAGTAACGGAAACGCGTACAATTCGATCTGAATAAAAAAAACAGATGGTAGAAAACATTATAAATAAATTCGAGATGAAATTGTGTAATCATTTCTTATCACTACACAGTTTTGGCTGGTGTGCTAGCGCGATTCTGGCCAACGTGCATACCGCAGAACGTTGATCCAATTCGAAAAGAGTTTTGGGTATCTCACCAAAATGCGGACGTTAACAAAGACAGAATGCAGAATTCTCTTACCTGCAACAAAAAGAAAGAACAATGTTAATAATAATAATATATTTCGTACATTTCCACCGGTAAGATAATTACGATCGCAGATCCGCGTATTAACGAGTCATCGCGAGCGCTTATACCGCGGCAAGAAACAGCTATGTGTGTGTCATGTGTTGAATTCTTCAATCAGCTGACCCACACTGGCCGGTCGAGACGAATGTGACGTAGCGGATTTCGTCATCGATTACGAGCCATTGTCATTACTAGGCGAAATTTGGACGCCGCCACCACAACAAGGATCGTCGTCGTCAATAAAAAGAATTGAAAGCGACAAAAAAAAATAAGTACGCATTGGCCAGCTTCCAAGTGGTGTTTTGCGTCCATTCAATGTCGATGACCATGTGACATTCAACGTCCTTATGTGGATTCAATTCTTTGATATAAAAAAAAGCTATTATAAACTCGAGCATTAGAGAATGTGGTTATGGAATCGTGAAGTGAAGACCTTCGTTGAAATTGGCTAGGCGAAACCGACTTCAGATTGAATTGAAGGATTAGATCGGCTACCGAATGTATGTATTAAAAAAAATATTTAATATTTATATCAGACAACGAAGTGTCAGCGAAACAAATCTAAATTTAAAATATTTGAACAAGCACACTCGTGTATTTGTAATAAAAAAAGTTGCCCACCCCTGGTCTATATATTTGACCACGTTTCTGTTTATTTATTTTACAATCTTATACACAATTTGCGTTGTGTTTTAGACTCAACAACACAGAATCTTAGTCAATAATATAACATACTTAAGTCATATACCTCTAAGAGTAACACGTGTGCTTAGTTTCAGGTGTTGAAGAGGATGCAGTTTGCAAATATGTTATAAAAATATATATATAAATATAATTTAATATACAAACTGTATGTTAATTTGACGCTAATGCTTCGGGTATTAGGAAGACTTTCAACCACGAGCAAGAGAAGATTAAGATCAACTAGATTAAGTGGAATATTGAAGAGTTTCGAAATTAACGGCCGGTCGAAACTCGTTTAGATGGCGCAAATTACAGTCGAATCTGTTTTATGCGGTATATTTCAATAATTATATAAAATGAGAATGTGTCCATATATATTCATTACAAACTGAAAGATATTACGGTAAGTTCCCGACTTACGACGTAAAAATATTCACCTGCGTCATCTTTAACCACGATCAACAATTATTTATGAAAAAAAATAATAACTTTTGCCAAAGTAATTGCAGGAACAGAGAAAGATCAGTCATTAAAATCATCTATCATGCAATAAAATAATTCTCAGAAGGTAACGATGTCATGTATGAATGACATATGGAATAAACTCTTAAAACATTATATTAACATTATGAAGAGATAAACAATTACAGGAGATAGCTAATATTATTGTACAATTAGCTAAACAACCTAATATGGAAGTTAACGATGAAGAATCTATTCAATGTTTCCCAATAGTCACAGAAAAAACTAAAGCATTTGAAAGCACTAGTTAAATTCAAAGAAATTTCGATTAAATGATTATCACGCCATTAACCCTCACAAAGAAATCATATCCCTGACCAGACAATTGTCTAAAACAGACTGACAAAAAACATAATCATCGATAAACATCGATACCAAAGTAATTAAAGCTAATGAGATCGATTGAACTAAGCCCTAAAACTACTTTTTTCTTAATTAAAAGGAAAATTCTTAATTATTGTAAGTTGTAATTTTCTCATTTATATATATTGTTAACTAATCGCCAAAAAAAATTATCTGGTCTCTAACGGATTTCCCACCACTGATAAATGGTCTAGTACAGAGGTTCCCAAACTTTTTCGGTTTACGGCTCGCTTAAAACATCAGATTTTTTCGCGGCTCCCTTAATACATGAGATTTTTTTCAAAATTGTTGACTTTCTTAAGAAAAACGAATGCAAAATGATAACCCAAAAATTTCGAGAATTGGGAATTCCAACAAGTTTGCCAAATTGTTTAATTGAATATTTCGCGGCACACTTATGACACCGCGGCTCCCTGGGGAGCCGCGGCTCACACTTTGGGAAACCCTTGTCTAGTATCTTGAGTTGTTACATGCAGATAATGCCCAGGGAAGATGAAAACGAATACCGAGGCAAACCCCATCCTACTTGCCTGGAAACAGCGGGGACGGTAAAATCCGATACCAACAGTGATAGAAGATACACGTCAGGAATGGCTAAGAGAGGGAAACTTTATAAAAAAAAAAACGCATACCAAGACGGCTTGGGTCCCCGGGTTATGGACACAGAAGGGTCAGGTTTCTTTGGCTTCGAGTCTGGTAAGGCTCACACGCTCAGCGAGTCAGTGTCTCGTGACAAGCAAATAACGATGATGATGATATAAAGTGATAATAATTAGTAATAAAAATAGTGTAAGTATTATTTCTGATAAAATTCGATTTACGACCATTCTGACCTACGTCCAAGTCGAGAACTGTGCATTACATATTTCATGAGAGAGATGGTCGCATCAGATCTGCACGACGAAGACAATGGTTTTTCAAAAGCTAGCATCAAATTCGGCCTCATTCTATGTCGATTTTTTCCTTTGACAGCGTAATCTACGTGATATACAATTCTTCATCTTTGTAATTTAGAATCTGGTTCAGAGTTTGATTCATTAGTAGGAACATTTTTTTTGTTTCCTATCGTTTTTTGATAATCGAAAACCTGAATATGCACGGAAAACGCATCCTAACACAATGGACCGACCAACGTGCATCGAAAATACTTAATTATCGAGTTTTTTAGTACGCTTTTTTAATGGAACTCGGAGTCTAACGAGTCGACAAACATGCGCGATGCATCGGCGCCCATTGACCGACGGGTCACACGGTACGTTGCGGTACACGTGCGCGTGGCCGATGGCGATCAGCTCTATACCGACGGCGGATCCTGCTTCTCCATTGTCCTCGGCCGCTGTGAACTCGCCGGATCGAAGTTTCGGAGCGCCGGCTGGTCCCGACTATCGGACCAGCCAAGGTCGCCGGGGGCCGCAGGTTGCTAACCTCTGTCACGCTCGGGTCTCCAGAGCTCGGAGCGATTGTCCGCAAGGTGGAACGAGAGACGGCAGGTAGAAACGATCCACCATCCAGCACCGGAAGTGGCTTCGCCAATTCTCCGCATTGCAACGCGGTGGGAACGCAGACGAGAAAAGGATCAAGATATTCGAGTAACACAACAAAAAGAATTAGACGAAATGCGATTCCGCAAAGTGAGCTCTGCTTCATCCACAGAGTACTCCGAATTTGAATCATCAAATCGTTTCCGCGACGGCATACATCCGCGCAATTGCCTACTGAAATGTTTGAATGACTTTAAATTGAGCAATTTCGCACAAATTAGATGAAGAGAGATTTAGCATATTGCTGGCGGGCAGGAAAAGCGACACAACTTACGAATTTATAACATCGAGTACGCGCGAAAGTGGAGTAAATTGTAATACGCGTTTCGTATCGATTTTTGTTTTCGACAGGGCATTTCCGTGAGATCGCAGCCGGATGAGACTTTGGTCCTTATACCTGAGCGCATAACTACCTGCGCCAGCAGGTGGGTGCTCGTCTCATCTTCAGGTGTGTAGCAACACAAACCGCGCATTGCAGATATATTCAATTTTGCATTTTAACGATAATTCTAATGAAATGGAGAAAACTGAGCGGAGGCTGCGTTATGTGCGATTGCACGCAAACGCGGAATCCCACGGTGTTTACGCTCGTTTCCCAATAATATCGAGAGAGGCGAGTTGATTACGTCTGATCGAGAATAATAAGACTTTATTGTTGAATAGACCTTGTGCATGCGTTACAAGGGGCCGAGGTTGTTTTTCAGGTAAAATAAAATAATATACCCCGGCAAGAGAACGAGTTCCGAAAACAGGATCGCTTTCTTGAAGCATTTGGTTTTGATATCGTCGCATCTTAGAGGATGCCAGGTGGCGGCGACGGCCCCAAACCACGAAACAAAACTAGAAACTCGTCAATAAAATCCCAAATAAATACGCCGTTCGCGACACAGACAGAATTTAAACAGAAATCGAAGACTGTTAATAAATTATGCATCGATTATTAATCGAATACGGATACGCAGGGTCCGTATTGCCGTGTGCAATTAACATTTATATTCCGTCGCGAATGTCACACGCACGCTTGTGCAAATGTTTAAATGAATGAAACGCACTCTGCTGAATGTGCCGGCAAATATTTGTATGAAATTGCCATTTCATACACAAACAATGCGATCTACTTATTGCGAAGAGGAGGGAAAAAAAACAGGTCGATCGAATAATGCGGGACTACACGCGCGCGAAGGCTACTAAATGAAATTCTTCGAACTGCCATGATATCCGAATCCCCAGAAAATTCGAGATAATAAGTTATATTACTACGCGGGTCATAATCCCGAAATCTGACTTTGCCAGAATAGTATTTTGTAGCTATTTAAATTCAAGCTCGCATTACGATCTACCCCTTTGCGTGCCGAGTACATAATTTGATAAGGGGAACCCGGGCGAATATGAACATTTTTATTCGATCCAATTCTTCTAGCACGGGAACGAGTTCCCAGAAACCAAAAAATACGTAAAATTTATACGGAAAAATATTGTTATTTTTTTTTTTTGACATGTGTGCTAAAATGTCAAACGAATGACGAGTCACAAAAGGAAGTTGAACGCGAAATGTTTATATTTAGAATGTGGCAAACCGACATGTATAATGTATGAATCTTGTTTTTCAACTATCTCCGGTATGTCCCGTCATTTGTACACATCACAAAAGACCGGCCAACTAATATTAATGTTAAAGAGCAATACGTCTATATTAGACGTGCTAAGAAAAAGGGTTTGAAACGGACGCGCAAGATGTATTGCGCAGATAACGTGTACATATGGTGCGGTTCTTTCTCTATATCTGAAATAAAAGTCGTGAGACCCTCGATTTTCGATTTAAATTTTGTATATGGATTAGATTCCGCTTAATTAGGACGCCGGTTAATCGGGATAGCCGGTTATTTGGGCCAAATCCCAAGGAACAGATAAGAAATAAAGAAACTAATACACGATTTCGTTTAATTGGAACAGTAAATTTTACATTTAAACGGTGGCGAATTTCCTCTTAGGAGCATGAGGCGCGCGCTTGGGGCTTCATTAATTCAGAGGCCCTCAAAGTTCAGCTCTCAAAACGATTTTTAATAACAATAGCATGTTTTTAAGGTGACTACCCTAACGGTTATATTTCAAATTTACTAAACGATGCAAGGCATCGGGGCCCTTGGCAAACAGCCCTCCGGGGGGGCCCCAGAATTTTTCTAAAATTAATAAATATTTGTTACAATGAGATCGCTAATATCGGTCATAGAGAAGCTAATAAAAATTATAAAGATTAATTATATTTTTGAATAAATTTACGTGAAATTAATTATGCATCCAAAACATTGCAAATTAATTAAAAAAAAAAAACGTGCGCATAGGAAGCACATTATATTGTGTAGGGGTAAAAAAAATATTATCAGGGGAGGGGCCTCAGAATTGAATTGCGCCTGGGGGCCTCTAGCACTAAATCCCCCATTGCGTTTAAATAAATATTTGTGATTTAGAAATCATAAAACTGATCAGATCAATTGATATATGATTCAGACAGATCTGCCATTCATGCAGTAAAAATTAATAATCTTTTAAACAATGTTGTCTCGCAAACTTGGATAATGGAATACGGATGAATCACACCAGTATTGATTATGTTAGATTATTTATAATTGTTTGCTCAAGTATTCTTTGTTAGCAAAATTGATTATTATTTTTTACTATACTTTGTATATTATTTTCTTGCGCTTCAATATATTTTTATTTTAATAAATTTAGATATACATGTGTCCCAATTAAGCAAAATGTACTGTAGTTAAAAGTAAGATGATGAGCCTGCATTTTGTGGAAGACGGTGAAACTTAACTTCATTATTAGCAAACATTCATCAGATTTAGATGACAAAGATAATAATCTTTGTCATATTTTTAAATTTGTTTCTCTCTCTCTCTTTAATCCTCTAATTTTTCATGAAGTGTGAAAGCTTAAATTATCTGCCGAGTTTTTCTTTATTTTTGGGCATATTTCTGTAAATCATTATTGTATGGAGGACGTTTTATTTGTATTGAATATCTACCTAGCACTCACAATTCCTCTAATTCAGTTCAAAATCAGCATTATGCTTAAAGACTCAGTTTAAATTTGATTTGAAGTAACTTCATTGTTGTGAAGATAATCAACAAACCATGGTAAGATGGGTCTTCTAAGAAATAAAGCTTAAAACATTTAGGGTTTTGTATTGAAACCTGTTGTCCGAATGACAATGAAGATGTATATGAATTGGGGAGGGGTATGAAAAGGATGAAGGAAAATTCGCCTAGGAAGAACGTCTGGAGATTAAAAAAAAGACATGACAGAATGTTGAATACTATTTCTAAAATCGAATGGCTGATGTTATAATAGCATGCGACGTCTTAAACAATAATAACTTTCCTCGTCTCACGCTTTAATCATCTTTTGTCGGTACAGTATTTTTTTTAAGCTGAGAACGGATTAATTGAATTTCAAAGACTGTTTTAATATTCGTCAGATCATCTTTACGTGTACAGGTTTTTAGGAAACTTTTGTAAATGTAATAATAATATTTAATGTAAAATATGAAATTTCTGAGTGGATAACGGTCGAAGATATTTCAAGTAACCATATTTATCTCAAACATAAGAGTTTTGAATGGAATTCCTAAGAGATTTTCTAAAGAAATTGCTTTTACGCTCGAATCGTTGCCGTTTGTCGGTAATTTTAGGATACAATGCGTATCGGTTTTGTAAACTCAGGTAGATCTGTACAGGTAAATCCGTCGGTACATACAGATGTATATCGGTGCGATGCACTCGTTGCGGATGGCAATGTGTCAGTGGCAATATTGGACATGTTTGGCACAGACAGGCGCCGAGGGAGTCGAGCGTTGCATAATGAAGTCGGAGGCAGAGCCAGCTGATGACGGAGAGGCGGAGGAAGGTGGGCGGTCAGCGCGACTCCTGGCGACGGCGAAGGGCGAAGGGCGCGGACGGCGGAGGACGGGGAGAGCTGGTGGTGGATATCGATCGGCGGGCGGCGCCGTTCACGCCACAACCTTCCACACCACTCAGCCGGCCCTCGGCGCAATTATCCACAAATTATTGAGGCGGCGACGACGGTGACGAAGACGACATGTCATTCAGTACACGTCTCCAAACAAAGAACGGACTGAATAAACTGACGCGGCCCTCGCGACCTCTGACTAAACCAATCATCTCGCGCCGTACAAGTTGAACCGGTATAGAAAAAGGAATACAGATTCCACAGAAAGATCTACAGTAGATTCCGCTTAATCGGTTTATGAGGATTGCCGGTTATTTGGGACGAAACTGAACCAAATAAAGAGACTAATAGTTACATAATTCGGATATCGGGGACACGGTTTCGGTTAATCCTAGCCGTGCCGATATTGAGGACGATATTTTTATTTTTCTCGAATAACTCTTCTAATATAAGTCCTACATGTTTTGTGTTTGTCTAAAAAAATCTAAAGAATAAATATTATAAATAATCATTGCCCTATAATTGCGAATATGCTTGTCTCCACAGGCGCGAGGATTTTTTTCGCTCGCATCCGGTACAATGTGCCAAGTGCGAGTGAAACGTGCTGCGAGAGCGGTCAGACATCGCCACGTGCCCGAGTGTCATTTACGCGCCATATTGATTAGTTAAAAAATCCAAAATAGCGACCAAATTACGAACAACTATTTTTATTCTTAGAATATTTTTTTAATGTCAAGATATTGATGGGGAATTCAGGTCTTAGGACCGTTATTTTTTCGTGATTTTGTGCCGTTTCAATAAAAAAAACATACAAATCCGGTTTTTATCACGGAAGTGAAACCGCTAAAATTTATTTTTATGCCGGAACGAAACACCGGAGCTGAACCGAAAAGAAATAACGGTTTAAATCCGTTTATTATACATTTTAATACAAATAAAAAAATATATCAATCGGGACTCAAATGAAAACAGAAATAAACAGTTATTTTTCCGGAACAAAAGTTGTAACCGAAATATAACGGGCCGAAGCTCTGGTTTTATTGTTAAACAAGTATTTTTAAATAAATATTGAAATCATAAAAATGATCGGATCAATTGTTCAGTGATTCTGAGAGATAACTTGAGCCAAATTTCCAATCCTACAGTAATAATAAATAATCGTTTGAACAATGACTCGCCAACTTGGACACGATGAATCACACCAGTTCTGATTATATTACATTTTTTCCCAATTGTTCAAGATTTTTTTTAGTAATTTTGATTATTTTATGCATTGCATAATTATAATTACATATAATTTTCTTGAAACAATTCTGGAGATGATTTTCCTTCCACTTTTCCCCTCTACTATGGTCTACGAATGATGTGTCCAAAGTACTCAAGTTTATGTTTTTACGGTATTCAGAAATTCCTCATGAAGAAGTTGAAGGACGCTTGTATTCTTGACGTGTTTCATCAGTGGAATCTTCAACATTCTTCGATATCACCACATTTCATACATTTCAAGCCGGTTATTGTTGTTATTGAAGTTTAGAAATGCACATCGTTATTACAATTTTAACCTAAACTTCGTTTATATGGGTCTACTGTATATCCATCCATCGGCAGGAAGGCACGAATAAATCAACTAATTCGGATAATAACGGAAGTAAAACTAGAACGAACGCAATGCTTTTTGAAAAATGGGACGTCGTTACTCATTTCATTATTAGAAACGCGGATCCGTCCAACGGTTATATTAGATATTTGGCTATTTGTCTTAATAACCGCAGGGAAAATCCTTGAAAATAAAAAGATCGCACGATGTTTCAGCGGTCGTTAACGGCGGTCCACCTTGAAATATCAAATCTTTCAAAATCTTCGCGCCGATTATAGCGACCGCCAGCCTTCGACACGAATCGTCTTTCGCCGATAGAAATATTTGCGGTATAAATACGCGGATCTTGCGCGTAGAACGCCGGTTGCAATCATTTTTATTAAAAGACTCCATCGTCGCGGTTCATTAAACCCGCATAATAGAGGAGACCGCAGGGGGAATGCGATTGATGACACGCGGCCCTCCCCGAAGCGCAACACGAGATCAAACATCGCCATCGGACAAAGGAAAGCAACATTCGGGAGGCCCGGCGCCGTCATTGCGGGCGTGGAAATCGCCGAATTGCGTGGAAACGCTTCATAACTCGGCCCGGCCGAGGCGACGCTCTCATGTCTTTGCTTTTAACCGAGGATTTGGGGCCCGTCTACCTGGTCTCGA
This sequence comes from Philopotamus ludificatus, assembly GCA_022495035.1. NCBI lineage: Eukaryota > Metazoa > Arthropoda > Insecta > Trichoptera > Philopotamidae > Philopotamus > Philopotamus ludificatus. The sequence continues at coordinate 84,145 of JAGXCT010036592.1, read as the reverse complement.
GCTATTATCCGAGGGCTTTACCTGGATACGCAAACGCGGCGTTACAACAAAGGACCCGACGGCATAGTTCGGTTCCTATGCCGACGCCGCGACCCGAGATGACCCGCGGAATAACTTAAAACGGGAGACGAGGAACGCATTTCGTCCGGCGAATCTGGCTTCCGTCTCCGCCGTCGAGAATTATAATTGCAAAAATCCGAAGACGCGACAATAGAAATTCTCTCGTCCTAGAAACAATCGATTGCGATATCGAATCTATCGTATCTAATAAAAATAGATAATATTGAGGGGGGCCATAAACAAATTGCGCATCTCTCGGGCAGCTTTGCAATTCCCCCCCTTTTAACTCCTTCCACTATGTAGGCCAGGTTTTTTTTTATTCAATTCAATTTATAAAAGTGTTTTATCGAATCGCATGGAAAGGGTTAACAATTAAAATACAGTTGTTGAATTTCTTATTATTAGGAAACTTGTTATCTCGAGTAGTTTATACATACGTTGATATTCAGTCATATAAATCTGCCGATTCCGTTGGAATTTTGAAACTCGTTCTAGGGAGGGCACATAAGGAAGATTTCCTCTCGACAAATTGCGAGCCCTAGTGAATTAGATCGGCTTTTGTTTACTTTTTTGTATCTATTAGTCATTCATTATGACATAAAGTTATGTTCTTTGGTGTCAACGAACAGCGGGATGGAACAAGGGTGTTAGAACGAATAACTAAAAAATAGTATTCGATTTTTCTTCAACATAGAATGCATTTTTCTCTCTGAATGTTCTCAATTAGTAAATGTGCGAATTCTTTCGAATATGAACAACGAGGTAGAATCTCTCGTCGGATTAACTCGTAACTTTATTATTTTCATAGAGAAGAGTTATTATAGCAGGATCCGAGAAACGATAGAACGGTAAAATTTCGTCGTCGTCCGTCCCGAATCCTTTAGAATAATATTGTCGGTTTTCGAGCACGAATTTGACATCTTTCATTTCTACAGTCGAAAAAAGATTGGGAAGACACTCGAGGAAAAATTTTGAGAGTCGGGCGCGTTTTTGCCGGAGACCTCGTCGACGACCCTTCGACGAAGAACCGGGTCCCGCGATAGGGGCGGAAGCTCGCTCCCGCGCATCTGCTCTCGGGTAAAACGCGCGGGGAGGGCCCGGGAGATTCGAACTCTCCCGGCGGAAGGGCCGAAACCCGACGACGGTTCGGACAATTTCGCGGCGAGGACGCGCCGACAAAAAATTCCGCTTAATTCGCGCCGCGACGGAAGACGGGGGTCGTCGGCGCGCGACGCGCGAGCGCTCTTTCGAAGCGATCGGACGTTTCCGCCGCGCAAAATTTGAATAACAACTCAAAACTTCGCAACCGTCGGCGACGATTCAAACTTTGGGCGGGCGAGTCGACAAAGAGCGCGGTCGCAATCGACGAATTCTTCGCGCGGGTCGACTAGAATTCGAAAAGACGAAAAGGCGGGCTTCGGCGCGATTCGTCGAGATAAAAACCGAGCGGGCGATCGTCGGCCTTCTCCGCGATCGCGGCCGACGAGACCGACACTTTGCTCGCGTCGAATCGTCGTCGAAACGAAACGCGGACGCGGTTGGGTCGAAAAACTCTCTAAAAAAAAGCGCGACGTCGCGGACGGGAGGACGTCGCGCGTCGATTTTACCGCGAGGTTACAAAAGATTACGTTTTACAGCTCGAGGGCACGGATAATAATCGTCGTAAAAAATATCGTCTTCGTTCGGTTCGGTTGTGTAACTCGAGGGGGTTTCGCGCCGCGTTCGGAATCAACAACACGGCAAAAGTTTCGCCGGCCGCGTGACAGAAGCGAGGTAGTGTAGTGAGTGTAGTGAGTGTAGTGAGTGTAGTGAGTGTAACTGACCAGACGACGCCGAAGGCCCCGTAGCCGATGGGGCGGTCGGGCTGCAGCTCGGGCGCGGGCGGGTAGTAGGGCTGGCCGGGCTGGCCGGGCTGGCCCTGCAGCAGCGACATGGACACGCTCATGGACACGCGCGAGTGGCGCGCAGGGCCGCCCACATCGCCATGGAGCCGGGTATGAGCCATCAACGCATGGCCGCGTCAACCGGCGCCGCGCGCGACCAACTGCCGCAGCCGCAGCGCCGCCACTGCCGCCGCCGCCCTGTCCCCCCAACGACACTCCGACCCTCCGACCCTCGCCACCCTCTCCGCGAGACACGGCTGCCAACACTGCGCTCGCTCCCTCCGCCGCTCCCCCCACCTCGCCACACCCCACTCTCTCGCCCCTCGCCCCGCCCCGCTCGACCCTGCGCCGACGCTATTTCGATTCTTTTGTTCGAATAATTCCGCGCTAAAACAAAGAAAAACGACCATACCCCCCATTACGAATGTAAAATTATAAATAATTTAATCGCATATATACGCATCTACGTTTAAAATACATGTTTTTTTATCCTCGCATCCTTAACCATTTGAGTGCTGACCGTTTTCAAATTTGCCGAACAAAAAAATATTAAAAGAGACGATTTTTTAATTTCTAACATTTTTAAATAAAAATTTCACCCATAAAAACATTTATAAGATATTTTTGCAAATAAATGCATAAACAACTACAGAAGTAGCCATATTTTTTTCTAACGAGTAAACACTAACTATGACTAGAGATTTTATAATTGTTACAATTTAAAAAAAAACGTATTGTCACCATTTATTGAAGAGATAATTTATTTAATCAATAAATTATTTTTATTCAACATAATTTCAACTTTATCGGCATTATATTTTATCCCTTTATAACAAACAAAAAACCTCAACAATAATTAACTGTGACCTTGCATATCATCCAAAACTTCAGCCCATATATTGCTTTTTATTTAAAAGATATTGCTCGAGCATTATATGGCAATTTGTCCCAACCGAAGCTTCGTCGATCCTCAGTTATTGATGATGAGGAGTGTAATGTAACTAAAAAACTTTATTGGCATGTTCAACTAACGGGTTGAATCTTGTCCGAGGATCATATTTGGGATGTCCCGGGAGAAATACGTTTCTATTGTCGGTGATATAAAAAAATGAGAAATGTTTCTAGAATTGTTTGCCCAATAACCAAATATATTCGGTCGGGTTATCCCCATTTCCAACTGTACAGCTTCGAAAGCTTTCATTTCAAAGAAAATTGTCAATCTCCAATGTTTTCATTTCATATGTGAGGCGCGATAGCGCTCGCCGCACTTTTGGTCCAAACAACAAAAAACACCGTCGCGCTCCTCGGTCCTCTAATGGTTATACGAGCTAGTTTTAAATGACTCGTATTTAAAAAACTGCGTCGGTTCAAAACTGGCATAAAAAAATACACGGATCAATATTTGGGAGTATAAATATAGCCAAAGGGATAACCTTCCGAGAAATTTTGTATGACATCATTCGATAAAATAAGGATAAAAATACAACATATTATATTTTAGACATACTACAAAATTTTGACTAGAAAAATACGTAAAAATCATATTGTCGCATCTTGATATAAAAACGGGCGGTCCTCGACTTTCGCACATAATTGTCTCCTAATTGGGGAGTAAAAATATTTATTTTTGTAATGAATAATTTGAGAGTATACTCCATCTAATTGGCATTGCTTCGAAATGTTTACTATGGTTTTCGTTTTTCGACCACTCCTATAAATATAAAAAGCATTGTTAATATTTTATGACTGTCTTCGATCCTTTGGTAATGTGAATCAAATGATGCGCTCGGTTCATCGTTTCATTTTATAAAATGTGACGCCAATTTAATGCGTTTTATTATTTTCGACGATATCATCATCGTCATCATTTTCCAGCCACGAGGGCCTCCCTCGCCAAAATTATAGACTATATCAGGCTCTAGAATGGCAGTCGAAGCTGATAAAACCTCACGCGTAACGGAAGGGGCTCCCCTTTTGTGTCCTTACCGCGGGACCCAAGCCGTCTTGGTATGCGGTTTTTTGTAAAGTGTTTTCCTTTCTCGACCATTCCTGGCATTGAATGTGTTTAATATCATTGCTATATCAACGAGAAATTTCGAACCACCCAAAGTGATAATAAAAAATACCTTTTAATTTTTTTTCCGAGTTCAGACAGATAATAAAATCTAATAAAATTAAATATTATTATATATAAGTATATATACAAAATTTTTAATAATTTATTAAATTTCAGCGACGCACACGCCAGCGACAGCAGCGCCGTTGCTATAGGAACGAGCCGGAACGCACGTGACGCTGCCATCTAGTGTCCGAAAACCGAACTACCGTATGAAAGAACGTGTTTGCCAAGATTCCTCTCTTTGTTCTATAACCTCCACTGTTGCTGTACAAAACCTTGCAAAATAAAGTGGTCCTCTTTGTACTTTCCTGAATTTAATTACCGCTCAGTAAAAAAATACGTGCAACTTCCTCGACGAACAATGCTGGCAACGTCCACTATTTCTGTACTTTGTGTGGATTCCATTGAAACTTTTCATTGTATGTGTGCATAACGCCCTGAAAAATGCAATTACAATGCACTTTATAGATTGCATTTTTTTTTCAAATATTAAATATTAAAAAGGATAAATAAAATAACGTTATTGTAAATAAATACTATATTATCACAGAAATTTTCATATGTAGTTGCATTACAATATAATTCATATTATACACAAACAATAAACAACAAGTAAGAAGCGGGTTAATTGACAAAGACCGACGATTTGTTCGTACGAATTACAATTCTTTGGTAACAACAATTAATACCGAACAAGGATTATATGGTACATACATCGTAATATTAGACAAAATAAAATAAACATACACACATTCTCTACATAAGTAGCGATTGGAATACTACGATTAACATTCTAAGCCGATAAACAATACAATTTTATCAAATCATATTCATTAATAAGTAAAAAATATATATACGGTCTCATATGTCAACTAACCGAGCAAATATACATTACGATTCGTTTGAATATTTCAGCACATTTAAAAACAAGATAATAATATGTGAAACCGCTGGATATAATATACACATATAATAAGTAAAAATGAAAAAAAGCGTATGCTCATAATATCAAAATGTTTCATATTATTAGTATATTTATTACAGAGAGTAGCCACAGATACAGATCTTTATAAATCGAAATAATGCATTATTATATCAAAATTAATTAAAAAGGCATATTTTAAAAAATCAGATTGATTTTTTCTCAACGTTTTGTAATCAATCGTTCAAAAAATGAAGTTCTATTAATTTATAATATCGATATTGTCGGGGAGATACATAAAACGTTAACATAAAACCCTGTACGGTTATCTTGGCTATTTATATTATATTATATGCATTCCATTTTAGGCACTAAAACCTGTTTTCATTCATTTAAATGTCACAGAGATTACATATAGATTTTGATTTCATGACAAATTTGGACTAATACACAATTATTACCAAATATGTATTAAGTTAATTTTTTTTTAATTAATCTTCAGTCTCCATAATATCCAATTTTTAAAACACATTTATCATTAGACGACTAATCCTTCGTACTGTTATAATCTATGAATAAAATTTAATTTTCACCGTTATGAGCATACTGATTATAAAAATTGTGTTCCATGATACAAAAGTATTAAAATACTCTATAGATACAAATATCCAACAGTATTTTCTATTTCTATGAATTTTTATATATATGTTTACATAAATAATGCATAATTTTTAATACAATATATCATTTACTACTCACATAAGTTTATTATAAATTGGGGGATGTCCATAATATATAGGTTATTGCACATTCCATTGAACATATATCGGATAAGTTATTATTTGATGCATATATAAGTATCTGTTTATAATTATTTTTAAAAAATCTTATTTTAACATACAAAAATATTTAAGAGAGTTCAAATCCTGTATTACTGTTAACGGCGTAACGTAGTTTATCACGTAGCGTACTACGCTTTTGATAATTGGGTAATTTCAAAAGATTGAAACAAGTCGAAGATGTTGGCAATCGATTCAACGGATCCTTCTTCCTAATTGTAAAAAATCCACGAATTACGCTACCTGAAAATAAATAATATTATTTAAATCTCAATTAAAATACAATAAATATAAGGGATGCCCGAAGAAAATGTCGTATTTTTAAATAGTCATAATATATAGTCAGTCAAAGGTCAATAGAAGATCAACCATACAAAATTTGGGAATTTTTATAAAGAATAATTCCTTTACAATCCCCCCATACTGACAAAGGTACCTTTATGACCGTTAAGTTCAGTATTGGCGTTATCAGTGATACCTGGGGTTTAGAAAGTCACAATTTTGCGACATTGATTCGAGCACATAATCCACATTTCATCCCCTGTCACAAGATGCCGAAGAGAGGTTGAATTTTTCTCTAATTTTATTTTATTTAGAAGTATTTAAATTAGATTTAGATGTCTACCAACCAATAGCAAAAGAAATACGTATAAGCAGAATGACTACCAAAACACAACTGACCGCTGAAAAGGATGATGAAAAAAACGATTTTTCCTCGGGTACTCCTCATATAAAAATATAAAAATACCTATAGTATCTCCGGTGTCTTCATCGTCACCGACTTCTACACAGCGGATAGAAAACGGTGGTTCTAGATGAGCGAAGCCGAGCAATGGTGGTTTAGAACAAGATGTAACAAACTACGAATGTTAAGTAGAGTATTAAACATATTCATATTTAGCATATATAATAAAATATATAAAAATCAATTACTTTAAGAAACATCGAACGTTCTTCTTCGCTAAAATCCTTATTTAAAATATCCCACAACCATGCTACAACGCGATGAGAATCGTGAAAACCACCGTAGTATTGTGTGTGACGACGTAAATCTCTCAGATCTAACGGAGCCGTATCACCACTGATGAGTCTCTGCACCTATTAAAACATCGTATTCGTAATTATTTGAATAAAAAAATATTTTATTTAAAAATATTATATAACTACCTCAGGGGTAGAAAATAATGATAGCCAATCGGGATTAATTATTGATCTGAAACCTTTGATAAAGGCGTTAGTTTGTTCTTTGATTTGAGTATGCATCCTAAAGTGTGCCATTAAATGAATATAGTTGATCCTAAAAATACAAACATTAATTAATACAAATAAATACGACAAGATATTTTAATCGGCGTTTACTTGTTCTCGTTAGTGAGAGGTATCGCTTTTCCACCGGGCACGAGTTCATGGTTTACGATATTGCCTAATCTGTCTTCGTCAACCGTAAACGTCAACTCCAATGTCGATATATCTCCCTAAATTAAATAAAAAATATTAACAAATTAATAATAAAACGAATGAATAACAATCGACAAACCTGGTGATGTTTAATAAATGTCAGACTTCGATATAATTCCTTATCCAGCGACGGTAACTCATCGATCCAACTATACAGAGCTTGTTGCGTTTGACCGAGTACTTGACTTAGAAAAAATGAAGCAAACGGCACGTCCACGACAATCCCCTGATAAATTAATTATTATTAATACGACATTGCATTCAATCGGAAAATATAATTTACCTCATATACGGCTTTTCCGAGCATCCTTCCGACAAATTCAAACAGTTGTAAATGCGAATCGTGCAATGCGGCAGTCGGAGATGGATAAAGCCGCGATTCTGAAGTCACTCTAAATAAATCGAGCGTCGGATCAAAAACTAATTTTATCGTCTCTTCCAAAAATTCTAAAATACGCATATAACACAATCAAAACGGATACTAAAATAAAATGCATAAATTAAATAATTTTTCAACCTTTAAAAACTCCATCTTGATCAATTCCTGCTTCATCTAATCCTTGCTCGTTAATAAAACGCACGCGGATAACTCCTTTAAGTGAATGCGGCGGTAACGCTGCCAACTGGCGATATCCATCTTCAACGACACGCCTCCGATGGATAGTAATTAGAGTGGGTCTCGGAGACGCACAGGCTTGTTCAGTGAGACCCAATACTGCCTTTTCATTAGCTACGCTACGTCTAAATAACTGTACTCGTTCCGTATGCGGAATTATATGTGGCATTTTTTGTATCAATAACTATAAAAAAAATTGATGAACGTTAATGATCATAATTTAACTGTATAATATAAGAATACGATTTTATTTACATGTGGTCCTTTTTTCCCTCGATCCAGATCGGCCATGAATCCTCCGAACCGTATATCTCTGGCTAACCAATGACCCGGAGGAGTATACGATCGTCGACAGTCTCTTCGATACAATACTTGCAATAGTCCGTGCAATGAGCCGAATAATCCAGGACCGGCGACGCTCTTCACATCTTAAATACACATATAGGTTATGTAATTTTATTAAAAATCGAGAATAATACCGCACAATATTAAAAATGACTCACCGAATAAATTTGTAAGAACTCCTTTGTACAGGAATGTATTTAAAAAATTGGACATGCATATAAAATCGGTTAATTTAAACGGATGCTGTTGTTCGTACATTTCCATATCGTCTAAAATTCTGTAAAAAAAAAATGAATGATGATGATAAAACTTAGATAGAACCTTATTTATGGTGTCAGTCACCGGTGACTGACGCGGCGTGTGGTAATACTATGCATACAATTTATATTTTCTGTAATAAAAAAATTATGAAACGGAAATACTAAAATATATCATGAAAAGAAGTGACTTTTTGTACAAGAAAAGTTTTTTAGTTCTTTTTCAACCTAAGAACCATTGAGTAAATACGTAAAATTATTTTTTAACTATTTTTTCAAATTAGAATATTTTTTTTTTTATTTATGAAAATCTTTATATTTTGTTATTTATTTTAATAATTTATTTGAATTATTTTTTTAAATGTTCTGGTATGCATTTTGTGCAAAAAACGTCTCGTCAAGAACATCATATGTTAAAACTGAGTTTACAAGTGACTGATGGAGATTGTTGACCATTTCTTCAAATCAATAACTGTCAGTCACCGGTGGACATCTCATATTCTTTAATTTTTGTTAAAATTTAAGATATGAATCACCAAGATAAAGATAGGCGAATAATGTATTGACATTTAGTGTTGCCAGCATAGAAAAAAAAACCGTGGCGTCCGTTTAAAAGAATTCAACAAATCTCACCAGGGCTGCCAACTTAACGTTTTTTTATACTCGATTTACATATTTTGAGATATATTTTTCACAATTCATTGTCAAAATAAACTATCTATATAATTAAGAGACAAATTTCAAGAACATCTTCAAGGTTGTCAACTATAGAATAAATATAATTTTAAAAAATATATGCTGTGACACTAAAAATCTCAACTCAAAATGGACTGAACCCATAAATGATTCCGTAGCACTGCAGGTGCTATAGATACATATGCCAGAACACACTAGTACATCCTTGGACTATTATACAATTTCTATTGTTTCTAAAATCGCTGGATCAAATATATCGCACTGACAGTTTTAGAGGTTAAAGCCGATTGATTTTATTTAATTTTACTTACGTCACATAATGAGTCATACAATCGGCGAATAAAATTAGTATCTGAAATTCTGGAGCCGATGCTTTAGTATTAATAGCTAAGAGATCTAAAAAGGATTTAAGTCCACAGTTTGGTCCTAACGAACATATAAACGTCCACAAGTAAAATAAAACCATGTCTTGATTGCATAAACCTATAAAAAAAAATAAAGCCGCATTAATAAAATGTAAAATAGATAATGTAACACATTTAAACAAAATAGAATACCGGTTAAAATATCTAATTTCAGTTGCGTTAACGTACTCAACGCCGTTTGATACATAGAACATATTAGCGCAATGTTAGTACATTCAGGAGATCCTAATTTACGGAAATTTTTACTGGAATTTGTCCTGAAAATATTCGTTTGTTAATATAATGATTAATAAAAAATAAAAATTATATATCGTACCTATTAGTTCTTGCTTCAATCGCTCGTCTGATAAAGTTAGTCGACAGGCTAATCGATGATGTACTCGACGGCGTCTGATTAGGCAACGAATCCAACATTTGCGTGAGCGGTCCAGCTAATAATCTTCGCAACAAAGGTCCTCCCCATAATTTCGACAATTGTTTACGAGCATGTCCGGAACTGATGCCACCACCTTGACTAACCCATCCGAGCACCGGATGCCAACTGCTCAGATTACTCTGTTTATTGACGACTAATTGTTGACAAGTTTCTAAAAATCTAGTAACCACGACCTAAAATAATACACAACGTTGAGTATCATCGTTCGAATAATAAACGTGATATTATACGCAGACTTACTACAAACGAAGGGAAATAAATTTCACATCCGGCTCTTTCGTCGGCGCTCGCTAATTGAATAAGATTCGCTAACAGTGATAATGCATGATTTCCTTCCAAAGTATTGAATACCATACGCAAATTTTGATCGGTACTTAAAAACTCGACGCATTTATCGAAAATTAAATGAGTTTTATACACAACTAGACACTGTAACAATATAAAAATATATAATACGCCATAATAAAACACTTTAGATAATAATGCATACCTCTGGTGTTATATGCTCCATGTGATGGATCAATCCAGGCACCGATAATATTTGAAGTATATACATGGTAAGCAGTTTTTCGGAGAATTGTGACGATATTAACGGTCTTAGTGATAGAGTAATAATTGCTGTCAGGGATACATTTTTCAGAGCGACCCTCTCCCTGCATAATCCGCGTAGCATTAAAGACTGAAATAAAATAATACTTTATGATATAACTCATATTTTAATCAATTTTAGGTTGATGCAAAAGTTGCCATTTTTTTTATATTAAATAAAATCTATCTTTAAGCTCCTTGTCGTGATAAAACAATACCCCTTTTCTCTTTACCAATTCAGATCTATATTTTACAAGGGCGTTTGGTCTTTTACACCAATTAATGCAAAAAAAGGTTGTGCTTTTGCCTTGCACTGAAAGCAACACATGGTAAAACACGGTCCGATATATTGGCAGCTGGCAAATGATGAGGAATTCAAATGTAGTACTGCAAAACCACCGCTATATGATGAAAATGTCTCATTATAGTTGATTGGTTGACTCCCATCTGCACTACAATCTCCCTAGTGTTTGGACGTGGATCGGTGTCAATTATGACTTTTAACTTGTCGTCATCAGACTTCAAAGGTCAGTCTGTGATTTATCAGTCAATGAAAAATTGACGGATCAGAATTTTATGAACTACTTTTGTGTCTGTTGAATTTTAAGGGCATCTTCTCCATTCACATGGCTGAGACAGTCGGGGTATTGCCTTACAGAATTTATTCAATATAAAGACAGAAATGCATGCCAGACATTTTGAAAAGTGAAGGGCTCTCTATTATAGGCTGGTTAGACCAAAACTGCAAACAGTGATGATGATTTCGTATGGCTTTTACTTTGCAATTCTTCGCATGCTCGTCGTTGATGGAGTTTCCTCCGTCATTTCGAAGCACGTCGAAAACGGCATTAGTTGGCCTCGTAATCCTGGTGCAGGTTGATCCTCTGGCCTTTTGGAAGGACGGCCCCCTCTTTAAGCCAGTAGGCCAATATTGCACGCCTCAGCGATAGTCTAAAACAGCTGCCGGGTGCGGAATTGCTTCCATCCGAACGAGTTTCCTCATTGCCGCTACGGCCTGGGAACTGGAGGGATGGGGTGACTTTGTTACGATTGGTAATGTGATGGAGGGCGGCTTGAAGAACTATCCCGGCATTTGCCCTAGGGAGGCTAGGAAACCGGGGCAACTTAGCCCGGGATAATCCCGCCTCTACACCAGTTATTGATAAAGACATAAATGCACGCCAGACATTTAAAAAAAAAATTAAGGATTCTCTATTGTAGGCTGGCTAGACCTAAACGGCAAACAGTAGAGAGAAGGCATCCTTTAAATAAAAGGGTATTAAAAGATTTTGAAAGTGATATTTTTTACCAGGATCGTACAAAAATGACAGAATTTTTACATCAATTATATATAATTGCAATACCTTTAGAACGAGATAATATCCTTTATGAAACAAAGCTCCCATTATATTAGCACACAGCTGCACCATTCCATTTCTCAGCTTTTCGAGATTTTTTAATTTCGTTATCGCCCATGTATTGGTTGCGGTAAATGCGACTAACGTGTGTAAATGCAACAAAATGATTTGCATATCAGTGGGAGATTCTGGTTTAAGTTTGTCCAAATATTGACAACATTTATACAGCAAATCTTTTATATGAGCGATCCAAGAAATACTGTAATTAATATACATTTAAATAATATAAGGCATTTAATTATAAGCACATAAATAATATTAAAAATTAATTACCTATGTTCCTTCATCAAAAAGACACCGACGTATGATAATTTAACAGATTCAGATTGAAGACTTGCAACAATATATCGACACAATCTTTCGAAACGAACCTTATCCAGGTCGAAATCAATTACCATGAAAAGTTTGCGAGCTGCGTGATACACGTCTAAAGCAGGCATGAGATCATCCGTTTGATGATTGAATTCTTCATCATTGTCCAATGATGATGGGAATTTTTCATCAAAATGTTCCCTGAAAATATATTTAATAACGTTAAAATTGACTTTAAAATATTTAGATTTTTTGTTCTTTAAGAATTGTAAGTGTCTACTTATTTACTTTATTATCCACTATACAAAAGGAATTCTAAACCAGTCGACGATAATGTTCATTGGTCATTAAAATAGTGCAAATCCAATGTGTAAATTGTAAGACATTAAAAGTTATATGAAATGATATTAATGAAAATCATCGAAGTGTGTTAATTACATTTACCATGTATTTTATGGCATTTCTAATTGGATCAGAGACGGAAGATATTTTTCTTATTGCAAAAAAACAATGATACATGAATAGAAACGGAAATATGTAATATGTAGATAGAACGAGTGGGAACTGGGGGCAGACCTGATTCGGAGGGCGAAGCATCGCCGGGCCGCCCAGCCGCGCGCGTGGGCCTGTAGCACCAACGCGGCGCGGGCCTCGCGCGACTCCATGGCGCCACGGCGCTCGCCTTGTCAACAACTTGACAGCGGCCGCGGTATTGCCATCCACGCCCTCTCTGTCTGTGTGGCCTGCGGTAAAAAATATTGTCCGCACCTCTATTCAAATGTATGTACCAATAATTTATTTAAATCATAATGGAATTAAAATCAGGAAAATGGTAACATATTATTTAGTTATAAAAAATGTCATACAATATAAATAGTATTTTTCTTTATATTGAAGAAAAATTATTTACCAAATTCTGATTCAATTTTCATAAAAATAGAATCTTAATTTTTCAAACGAGAGTTAAAAAAAGTAAATGTTTATAATCGTTAAATTATGAAGCTCCCAATTATGCACCCCAATTCCATTATTAATATATAATAAAAAAAAAACAGATTTTTATTCAACTTTTATTTATTATAACAATAAAACACTACATGTATATGCTTAATTAACTAAACATTATAGGAACAATAGATTTCATTAGTCTTAAAATCAGGTCGTATACAGGTATCCTAACAATTATAACCTACAATCAATATACTTACAGACTATATTATATTTTTTTTATCTATTAACGTATTTTTTTAATTAACGTATTTTATATATCTTTCAATAACAATATTAAATTTTTGGCAGAGCTTGACTTATCTCAAAGGATTATTCACAATTTATTCAGTCTAATCAATCAATCAAATCGATTATTATTTTAAAAATTATATTCCAGGAATACAAAAATAAATATTATTGTAATAATGCTCGAATTGTAAATGAACTACCCTTTGGACGATTTTCATTACGAATAGCTTGTGGCGTCGGTGTATGCCAAGTGGGAACTGGCCTCCATTGTGGTGGCGGAGGATAAAGAAATGGGGATGCATACATTTCTGGAAAATTATTAGAAATGTTCTTGTAAAGTAAATTTTTAGTCCATTCGGCCATTAAATGATGAAAATATTCGGGAGTTCCCATTGTAAGTGGGTTTATATAACCGGTATTGATATATTGATTCTTATGTTGGATGGGGGATGATGTTGTATCTGGCGGAGGTGACGATGAGTTTGAAGAACTGTCGCTGGATATTCTTGGCGATGAACAATCGATCGGGATCATTTGTGGAGGTGGTGTATCACTGTCGGAAGACGGTATTCTTTCTTGTTGTTTTACTTTTTTCGATTGTCTCCTTTCACCCTCTCTGAAACCGCGTGCGTACGGATTGTTGTCGATTTTCAGCTTTGCAATATCGTGATTCTGAAGAAAAAAAAATATATTAATACTATGAACACAATAATAAATTCAAATTATATTAATTGAACAAAATATTAATGCGAAAAATGATGAAGTACAGAACTAGTAATAATTTAATAATGAATGTATGAGGTGTCATTCAGACGCAGTCACGAATTCTTAGAAATCACTGAGATATTCCAAGAGACTAGTGCCACTGTTTCGGAATTTGGAGCTAGCGCCATGTAAACAAACAATCCTAATGTGCATGAATAGATTACACACTGGCTCCTTGTTATCCCTAAGGTGATCTCCGCAAACAGCACTTAAGGTCCATGCAAAAAAAGTTTCCGTCATAAAATGTGAATGAGTAGTTGTACGAGATCAGATTTCACGTCGCGACACCGTTTAGCGCCAGACGGACTAATTATGTTTGGGGCCTTTAGGCCCCCGTGGGTCCGAGGCGCCGTCTGTGGCCTCCGACGGCGGAGACAACCCTTGCCAATCTGGCCTTTTGCACCTCTGGACACGGACAATGCCGGCGGTCTTTCCAGACCCATATAATGGGAGGCGGCACCTCTTATCTGGGGATACATTACGCCTCTACAACAATGGTCGAATTGCGTAGACGCCACAAGATCATATCGGGACATGTCACGGTTTGTAGATATAGCAGATAGCCAATAGAAGGTATGTATGGTATTTTTATGTATGTTAAAAGAGGAAAATATATGATGTTTACCTGATATGCTGTGACGGCAATGAATTCAGTTTCAGGAAACGTAAAATAACGTTCAGCTGGATTTGGACCTAGGCGATATACTCGAAGTACCGGAATATATTTATGCATTGACTTCAGCATTATCTAAAAATAAAATAATTTCTATTAAAAAATGCATTTATGAAAATAAATATCTACATTTATAAGAATGGGTTTATATTTCATGAACTTATTTCTAGATTTTAAATTGATAACACAATGTCGTAAACACATCAGTTATAAAATGTATTCGCGGAGAGATGGACACTAAAAAAGTTGTTAAGAGATCTGATTTCCGCATAGCGAACAAAATGGCGGCCGATTCATTTGTTTCGGATTTGATAATAAACGGATAAATTCGTTATTCATTTGATTCTTAAATTCATGTATACGTTATCTATATATTTTCAAAATGAATTAAATATATTGCCATTATTATTGCCGCCATTTTGGATTGGACATTCGTCTATTATTATTTTATTTCAAAAATAAATGCCATCAACATTTTGCAGGTGTGGCGCCATACTTAACACACCGGACATAGTGATTGTGCAAGGAAGGGTTTAAATCCGAAAACGGGACAATGGAGCTTCGCACATAACAATGCGCAGACTTGTCTGAATGCAAAAGTGACAAGAGCCATATCGGCGAACGTCGCAGGCAATTATCCGGTGTCGAGTGGGCGCCGCCGCTCTAATAGGGTTGACGCCGGGGCGGCGCCCTCGTCAGGCGCCTCGTCCGCGCCACCAGCTCTCTGCACACAGCCAACATTTGGCGCTACATGATTTGGCAGATAGACACCGGCGGCTAATTAGCAGAGTCCTCCACTCGGCGGCTTTGCTCAAAACCGTTGCGCCAATTATTTAGGACCACATGAGGAGATGATTTCAATTTGTCTGGTCGACATTTGAGGTATTTGGGCGGGAAATAATTATTCAAGGCCTTATTT
The DNA here is from genome assembly GCA_022495035.1 of Philopotamus ludificatus. Taxonomy (NCBI): domain Eukaryota; kingdom Metazoa; phylum Arthropoda; class Insecta; order Trichoptera; family Philopotamidae; genus Philopotamus; species Philopotamus ludificatus. Next base: position 68,175 of record JAGXCT010036592.1, on the reverse strand, counting down.
ATGGAATTATTAAAGTGTCAAGACATGTTAAGTATCTCCCCACAAAAATGATTGGCACTTCATATTAATAAAAATAGATTACCTAATATTAAACATTAAATAAAATGCGGGATGAAAACAGACTAATTAGATTTCATTTAAATAGATGGATTGAAGCTGTATATAACAATAGTATTTAATAACGTTTCGAGCGCCTTTAGTTTTATCATAAAATATTTAAAAATATCCATAATTTAAATATATTAAGTATTTTTAACGTTTATTTAATTTTTGTGCGTCTGTCTACTATTTATGAAGCCATTAGGAATATTCGGAATTCGCTAAACATAAGCTTTTAACGTTTATGTTAATGTTCCAGAGTATCCGGAAATTTCTTTAATCGAAACTAGCAGGAATTCGTGGATTTTTAAAGCAAATCGATAAAAGAAAGGATTGCATTAGGAGTAGTTGACAGGTAGGAAACAGTTACCTTTAAATCTGTGAGTAGAGTTTTATTTAAAAATATTTTAAATTAATATTAGGGAGAAGTTCAATTGACAATTATTTTTGCTGTGTTAGTACACTTGTCGCTGACGTATCTTGACATTGGTAGAGGTAGTTATATTGTCGACTGTTGAAGATAAGGTTTTGGGTGTTTTAGTGTTATCGGCGATTTTTTAAATGTGAAATAAAAAATATGATCTATAATATATTAGCCGGATATGTCCATCTTGGACTTCCTTTTATCCCTGAAGATGAAAAAACCACGAAAGACGATATTTTGCCAATATTTATGGAACAAAGAAAGAAGAAGAATAGAAGGCGATGGATGGCACAAATGTACGATGTATCCAATGAAGATTGTTTTGAATGGTATAAGATTTATATTGATGAATAAATAAAGATGATGATTTAGAGATGGCGTAGCCAACCTACGTCGCATGCGCCAAACGTAGCATATTGGAAGATTAGAATAATATTTTACTAAGACATAGCATGGTAAAACCAGAGGATCAGACATATTTGAATTAGTTAAATCATGCAAAGAAAATCTAAAATTAGATTATAGTAACTCATCAGTGTGTGTACTGACGTGTGAGGAGCGCTATTAACTGATGGCACTACAACTTGATTTTTTTAAAAGCGTCATATAACTATGAGCATAACAGACGAGAATTCAAAGAGTATTGTGAGTTATTAGATTTGGGATATAGTGAACTTGTCCTTAGATTTTAGAAATTGAAAAATAATGTTTATATTTATTAGAACAGGAGAATGACCTACATTATTAATGAACTTTATTATTAAATATCAACTAGCTATTTGATTTGGTATTTTTAATTGATGTCACTATCTCAATTATTTAAATTCGAAACTACAAGGCAAGAATAAATTATTTCCTAGCCTAGTGAATAGCAACAATTCATTTAAAATTAAATTAAAACTAATTTTTACTGAGTGAACAAAACACGATTGAGATGCTAAAAACAAATTCATTGTTAAAAAATAAATTTGATGAGATTTTTTAGATAGAAATGCTTCTGATACGATTAATTTCTAAACATGAATGTAAGAGTTATACGGCGCATCTGAATTCGTATGCGAAAAATGGCGCATGTTATTTATTTATTTGACTACGATGGATGGATGGCATGGCGGAAAGATTCCAGAGCGCCATTCACCCATATGAAGATGCTTAAGATGCAAGGGGTAAAAATGTCTTGGATTGGAATTTATATTATTTGCTTTATAATTATTTGTTAAACGAAGGACTCTCGAAGGACATACTACCTACAAAAATATTTTTATAAAACATGCGGAGGTAATGAGTCTCTTCCTCTAATATTCCCCCTGGCTTATAAAGAGTTCCCTGAATTCATAGTTTACGTCAGACACTTATCCGACTACTAACTTTGCTTAGTCGCGGTTAACTCACATTATCTATGAAATAATATGCATGTTACCTACAAGCCATAACACTGGTTATAGAAAAGGTTGACTACCACTGTAACTTAATTAAATGTCTTTTTATAGTCCAATGCGAACAATTTGTGATGCAATTAAATTATGACAATTTTGCAATAATGAAAATCCAATAATGGTGAATATAAATCTCTGATTGAGTCAGATTCGTTGAAGAATTATTGCAGAAAATGGTCTGCAATAATTCTCGCTGGTCCACATCCGCCACATCCTTCATATTCGCATCTCATTATTGCTCTAATTTTAATTGAAAACAATGACTCTAATTATACTTACATTTCCGGCGAGGTCGTATCGATTATTGGTGAGTTTGATGTTGTTAAATTTGAAAGATCTCCCCCACATGGACGACGGGGAAGGGCTGAGCGGATGCATAACCCTCGGCGATACTCCGGCGGGCGATGGAAATGTGAATCTGGTCTGCGTGGTCGACAGCCACTCGCCCCTGGATCTGCACAACCGTCCTCCGTCCAATTGCTGCATTTCCAATGACACGGAATATTGAGCGTCGTCATCAAGACCGTGCAAACACACATCCAACACCGGAAACATACACCTATAAACCACAAAAATAACATTACATAAACTGCGTTATCTAAAATGTGCTAAAGCAATTTCGGGTGTTGATTCCGTCTTGTAAAATGTAAACTCGGGGCTTTGAGAATTTGCGTACTGTGTTATCTGAGCAAATATGGACAGAAAATATTTTTTTTTTAGTAACGCCGAACAAGGACGCTAAAACTGTTACATTACGATCGGAATGCGGAGGGTGTCCGAAGTGGATGGCCAGCTAAGCAAACATGGACCGCGGCCGCCGCCACCTGTCGATGCGTCCACGGAAGGTGTTGCCCCAATAAATCCATTAGACGCCTCTCGAATGCTTTTTATGATATTTGAATCCTTTGTTGACCCACCAGATATGACATCCGGTGACCAGATCGCCCACGAGAAGACTTGCTAATGCGAATGGCGACCGTGTGATGGTAAGTGGACGCCGACAACCATTCACATTTTCAGGACATTCTTAAATTACAATATTTTTGTATGGGGGCTGGTAATGGCACACATGTGCATAAATTTGAGAGGCTCGTGACTAATTGCAGAGATCTTAAGATCCGGCAAACTGTTCACGGTCAATTGTTTCCAAGTTGGGTTTCGTATTCAAGCATTTGTTTCCAGCAACCGTGATTTATGTCGAAGAGAACACATTTATTTGGAAATGTCAGCTTTAATGATGTATTGTGTTTAATTGAAAGAATAAGAAGAATTTAGTCTAAGCTCGAACTTCACCATTTATTGCTTTTTTTATGGTCGGCAATAAATTAAATACAAGATCTTATGTATATTGCAGCAAAGAGCCAAAAAACCGATTCTAAAAAATATGCGAAATAATTTAAAAGGTTTAGTCGACATTCATATTAATTAATAGATAAATATTTCCCAGAATTTTTGATCGAATCTCATTATGCCTTAAGCAGAAGCCGGTTCTCTTCTAGTCATTGTTAAAGAAATTCTCGCTAAAAATGTAATAACGGTTTTCGGTCAATTTTGCCATTTATATCGAATAATATTCAGAAAAATCTGTCTAGTCGCTTTGAATGAATCCCATTTTCAGATCTTAGAATAAATTCTATATGTCGCCAAAGTTTTGCCATTCATAAACATCAATAAAACACAGTCTGGACGAGTCATTGTTCGCAGAAGTACCACTTCATACCGGTCTGATAATCATTTCCTATTTACTATGTATGAGTTTGACAATAGATTAGCACTGGCACCTGAGCAGTTCATTATATTTATGGCACCTGCCCAGGTAATTTCAAGATCCCGACTGATTGTATAATATCTGCTAGCACGTGTCGCATTCAAAGATTTTTTTAGTCCGTTTCTAGAACAGGTAAGATGTAGTGATGTAGTAAATGCATGGCGGCCGACTGAAGATAAATATGAATGGTGACGAGACGCCATGGATTCGGCGCTATCGACGCAAGACGTACTTGAGGAACTGTTTCCATTAGGATAAATAAAGATATGCTAAAACGATTACACTCCCAAAGACAAAGACATCCATGTGGAGAAACAATCTGAAGTGTGGCGAGACGCCAATGCCAAGATTCTGGCGACACGTTTTTTTTCTCCCGCCTTCGGAAAAACTCGGCTCAGAGCAAACAAACAATGGGCAGGGACCCCAGTATTACTTAACAAAATATGGTGCCATATTTTAGTTATTTTTTAGGTCAGCATTCGTCGGCTGTAAAGTGGTAAGACAAACAATGTCTGGGGGAGGAGCACGCTGGTGCCTTGCGTCTGTAAACAACGAGAACAATATGGCACCACTGCTTCGACACTAAGCTCTCTTAAAAATTATATACAAAATGATCAATGAGAACTGGATTTTCATTATGCATCAATCAGCGAACTAAAAAAAGCGAGATTTAAAAAAAAAACAATGATTAATCATCGTTATAAACATGCCACGTAAAATCTAATAATCATCGTCATTTTTTTTTAGCTAGACTTACTAAATTCTTCAGGCATATCATCAATAATATTGAAGTTAACATATTTAGGGACTTAATCACATCTGTTACAAAAATCCTACACACTCATCGGTGTTTAATAAGAAGAGTATTTCTTCATTTACCTATCAGCGAAACATTTTTGATATAAAACATAATTTATAATGATTAAATATTGTTTATTGGTGAATAATAAGAAGATTATTATCTTATTTATCAATCAGCAAATTAGATTTCATATAGAAAATCATTATTGTTGAATTTAATCCGATGAAATGAAAAAAAAATCATGCTAGGTAAAATCTAATAATCTTTGTAATTTTTTTTGTTAGATTTACTAATTTCTTCAGACAAAAGTATGAATAATCCTGGCAATAAAATAAAATAATAGTAAAGTAAACATATTTAGGGACTTAAACACATCTGTTACAAAAATCCTACACACACATCGGGGTTTAATAAGAAGAGTATTTCTTCATTTACCTATCAGCGAAACATTTTTGATATAAAACATAATTTATAATGATTAAATATTGTTTATTGGTGAATAACAAGCAGATTATTATCTTATTTATCAACCAGCAAATTAGATTTCAAATAAAAAATCATTATTGTTGAATTTAATCCGATGAAATGAAAAAAAAACCATGTTAGGTAAAATCTAATAATCCTGTCATTTTTTTTGTTAGATTTACAAAATTTTTCATGCAAAAATTTTAATATCTGAGCAATATAATAAATGAATAGTAAAGTCAATATATGTTAGGACTTAATCACATTTGTTGCTAAAATCCCACACAATCCTCGAAGTTTAAAATAAAAAAAAGTTGTAAGCTACGCATCATTTCAAAAATGTGTTCTGCAATGAAAACAATTTTCGAGTAATGATTAATGATCCGATTTTAGGATGAAAGCATCATTAATTATTTTTAGCATATTCTCATATATCTCTAAATCTATCCGTTATTTTTTATGTAGCGTTAAAAGACGCGTTTTAAAGATTTAAAGCAGAGGGTACTGAACTTGACCAAAGTGTTTAACCAGCATCCCGGCAATTAAAACACGAAAGCCAGTCTTTTATTGCCGTCAGCATAATCTAAGATAGATTATACTGACAAAGTGAGCTTTAGTAGCTGGCTGCTTTAAGTGTTTGTTTTAATAGAAGAAGGCGCCATCGGGGAAACCGGGATCCACTCGAAAAAATGACAAATAACAAACTCACCGTTTCTTATCAAGATAAGTATAAAGTGCTGGGATTTTTTTATGTATTTACCGAAAAATTAACGTTAGAAAAAACGCCATAGTGGAAATATAGTTGGGTACATAGGAGAAAAGATTAATTACAACGTTATCTACGCGGTAATTAGCTACCGAAGTTAATTGTGCAAACAAACATTTTATTTTTAAACAGATTATGTGGAAAAAAACTACGTTGTGGCAGTAATAATAATTCGTGAACAAATTCTTAGAAGGCCTCATACGCATGCTGAACGAATTTCAAGAATTCTAATATAATAGATATATTTTAAGAGCATTTAAATAATATTTTAAATATGTGCTTACCGTCCATTTTTCGTGATGATCATCTCGGTTCCGATTTTATGAAACTCCTTCCACAAGTCTGAATTCACCAGGTCGGCTTGGCACGAAAACGTGGGAAGATCTTTTGATTCTGAAGGGCAAAAATATACATTTTTAAAGTTTGCATTTATGAATGTTTGTCGGTCAACAATATCAGCATCGTCGGCATGTGTTTGCAAGCAACTACTCAAATCCGTCACTTTTTTTCGAGATGCCATCGAACAATGCTTAGAATTTGGACACATGGTGTTTATGATGGGTTTTAAATTTTGGGTGAGGAAGTAATAAATGCATAAAACTATATATATATATATAACGAGAAAACAGAATTTGTTTAAATATATCCATGTAACAATATTTTTTCTTAAATAATATAATAATAGAAACAAATGAATTGCGAAAATTTTAAATCGTACCTGTCAGATCTGAATAGTGTGGGGGAGCCGCTTCGAATTTTCCATTTTCCACTTCTCGAAGTCTTCTAGTTATACTGTCGTCCATTGTGTAATAATTCATCATCGCTGATTTTCTATGAAATCCGTCTTGTTTTAAATCTCGGCAGAAACAATTAGACAAACTACTCACTGAACGCACATGCAAATACTGAAGAGGGATGAAGTAAACAAACAAAACTTGAAGATGGTGGGAGGAGCGCCTAAGTCCCCGCCTATAAACGTTCCCATTGGTGAACTACTCCCCCCACCACCGACAGGGGCAAACTTCACAAAAATTTAGATAAACAATGCAAATATTACTCTATAACAGAATGAATACCATTTGGTTGGCATAAAGGCCTCGATTTCAATAAAGCAGATTCACTGAATTTTATTTAATAACGTATAACAATTCAAAAAAGTAAAAAATACGTACAAAAACATGTTTTTTTTACTTCGTTGATTCGATCTTCACTGTTCCCAGGGTATTATTTTTTTTTTAAATATATTGAATGAGCTTTGAACCACGTGTAAAATATTAAATTATTTATATTATAGTACAGTAATGCTTCGCATTGTCTGGTCAAAACCAATGGGGTTTCCCTGTAATCCGGTTTGAATGATTTAAAACTAATTATATTTTGATTGATCAAAATAAAAAATAATTTTACACAAAAAATTTTTTTTTACATTATACGTTTAAGTCTCTTTTTATAAATTACGTATGAGTTATAAAGAACGGCAGGACAAAAAAATATTGGATGGTTAAAATCTTGTTAGTGCATAGTATGGTTGATTGAATGCACCCTAACAATTCGACGAATGATAAACAATGCAGTTCGGTGCGACAAAGAAATGCACGAAGAGAAAAGGCAAAAGAAAAAATGTGCAGACATATTGCAATCTTTAGATAATAAAAAATGATTTATGACCAAGCGTTTTTATTACTATTTTTTCTAAGTGACGTTTTAATTTATTTATAGAAACACGCGAATTTTTTATTCATTTAGTTAATCGATTAATGCGTTCATCAGGATTCTTAGTTTTTTCATAAATTCTCGTTATCCAGGAAATTCATTTAAATGTATTACGTAATAGCTAAAATTATGCTTTCAAAGAAAAAAATAAATTGGAATTTATACATAATTTGTAAATGTGCTTTGCATTTTTGTCAAAAATCTTACAATCTTTAAATTTATTTATTTTATATAAACTGACTATATATATAGTTTTAATTAAAATGTGATCATTGAACATCAGCAAATTTAAATAATACGCAAGATTAATAGTTTAGAACAGTTTTTATTCTAAAAAAATCTAAAATATATTTATTTACGGCAATAATTAAATTGTTATCTTGCTTTATATAATATAATTTGTCTATTATCCTTTTTACTCCCAAATATTTATTTTATCCCACGTGGGGTGATTTAAAATGAATATATTTTCTTAAAAATACTGTATTTATCTGAATTAAATCTGTTTTTTTTATAATTAAATTACCTCAGTGTTTTTATGTTTACTAAAAATTTAAAAACTATTTTGTGATAGGATATTATCAATAGAAGAAAAAACGAATGCGATAAATAAGTTGATGGATAGTTACAAAAATTACATTGATGACATGTTGGTACTTTTGAAGATGAATTTGACCGTTTTTTATATTTCTAAAAGAAAACGAAGACATCATTAAAACCTCACTCGACATCTATCGAGCCGCCAAAGAAATATCTTGTACATTTCCTTTTTGTTTCAAATATTATTGATTTTCTTACTAATTCCCTTGCCTAATGCGTCTGGAGAAATATCGTTTTCTGCTTTAGAGCGTGTAAAATAAAATATTGATATTATGAGAGAAGAAAGAATAAAAAATATGGTCATCTGTATATAGAGACACTATCAAAATAATTGACAAATGTGTAACAAATTCTATAGTTTTTTAGTAAATTTATTTGGAGAAATTCTTGATTACTTTTCTATTTTTTAAATAACTTAAATAATTGGTATTATAAGGGTTTCTTGAAATTTTTCTTTACTTGATTTTTTTACCCCTTAGACTTGACTTGCCCAGGCGAGTTTTTCTCGCTTTAAATTGCCGTTTTTTAGCATAATCTTTAAATAAAATAAACTGAAATGAAACGTGAATATAAATTTATCAGTGCTACAAGAAAAAAAAGTACTTTAAATAGCTTAAATAAATTGAATTTAAATGTAGAGAGATGTAAAACAGTTTTATTCGTCTCATTAATTTATTACAAGTTCTTTTATTTTTTGTCATGATAATGATTAATAAGTAAAGTTTTTTATTTAGGGGCTACCGTAGTTTTAAAATTTCTAGTGGGGCTCTTCAGCCAAAATATTTGCCCTGGCCTGATTTAGATACATAAAAAGTCAGAATATTGCAATAAAAATATTTTAATAAATGCTCCTTGGATATTTTTCAAGAGCGAATTTTCAAATCAATTGTTTTATAATAACGTTTTTTTGGTCGAATCTCCGTTCTACTCTCAATAATTGTATTTTACAAATATATAAAAAAGAATTTTATTGGTAAAATGGATAAGATACATCTATAGGTTTTGATCTGATATCCTATTTAATAAAAGCCATTATTTTAACCCTTTCAGACCTGACTTTTTATTTTTGGATAAAATACACCACTATGTTCAAAAGGTCCCAGTGATAATAAAACGAAAAATAACCTTCAAAACCAACGTTCAAATTATTGTACATTGCAATGTACACTGGGTTTGTAAGGGTTAAAATTAAAGCTATATGAAATGGAAAATGGTATGGGTTTTTTTTATTATCATTATGTAGGTGTACCTCGAGAGATAGCTACAAGATTCGAGCGTGTAATAAAAAAAGGTCGAAAAATATTATTTATAGTAGATATGTTAAACCATCCGATTTATATATTATTTACTTTCTAATAAAATAATTATTAATTAGGGCATAAATATAAATATATCGACGCTGGAGAGTAATCTCGCTGTATCTCAAAAAATGAAACAACCCAGAGGAGTCAAAATAACATTACAATGTTAATAATTATTAAATTAAAAATCTAGAAGAGAAGGAAAAAACTAAAAAAAAAATTGAACTTAATATTCTAATTACGCGGTATAGTATTTTTTCGAGAAACAGAGAGTTTGCTTTTCAGCGTCGATATTAATATCACATTCTTGTAAATTTGCAAATGCTATATCGTTAGAATTATGCGTTTTTGTATAGTGTTGTTCTATTTTACTCAGAAGATATACTTTATAAATTTTCGGTATTAAGACATATTCAAGCTGAACGTTTCATTGGAACTCATTTAATTAATATGGCTTATTTACGGAAAAAGAAATATTCCCAGTGATTATTATTATTAATATTCCGATAATTATTCCGAAAAACTTCTTTCAAATTTTAGTGATAATAATCTAGTATTGTTAATAGTAGTGCAAAAATATCGGCCCTTGTCACGAAGACATACATGTATTTAACATATAATATTTAATTGTATCCGAGGTAGATTTGTTTTACACATGCCCCAAAATTATTGTGTAGGTCCCTTTTTTTCAATATTGTTAGGGCTATGCTACGTTCTACTATCATTCTTTATTGGTAAAACGAATAAAAGACATTTTTGAAGGAAATAAATAGAAAAAAACGTGGTTCAATTTTTTTGCTAAAAAATATTTTGGGCCAAAACGTCTGGCCCACAGAGTGGAAAAGGTTTAACTAGTCAGGGTAAACTCTTATTTTTTAAATCAAATATAACTTTTTATTAATATTATATTGTGCGAGCTGCCCTTATGGATGCCACCTCACTACCATCGAGCTCGTTCGCATGTGCTTTTTCTTCCGCCAAATGCGCGAGGACATGTGCTCTCAGAAACTCTCCGGTAACCAAAGCTATTCCTCTGCTCAACCACTTGGCCGAATATGTAGATTTATTTGTTGCCAAATATCGCCATTTCGTTGATTTTTTGTATGAGATTTTTTATAAATTCATATAACGGACCAACTAATGACGGTGTTTTTTTAAACATATAGTATTTTTTTATTGTACTTTATCCCATTAATTCTTTATTTCACTATTTCTTTATTTTTGTTGGTATTTTACATGTATACTTTTATATATTTCTTGTTTTATATTTTAAATTATGTATTTTTTTTTAACTATACTAATATGTGTTATGCGTGACTGGCGACCTGGGTGATTCTGTAATGCCGATCACGCATTGTCATTAAAAATAAATAATTTGAAACGCCTGGGTTTAATCTCAAAGCTCGACATATGGGTTCCTCTTGTTCTTACGGAAAGATGTGCCGTCGCGTTGACGTCTGTGATTTGCTTCTCAAACGTCAAGAAAATGATTCTCTCCTAATCCGCGTCATAAAGAATTTCCAGGAAGGTTTACTATCCGTATTCTATCTGCATTTAATTACAATCAACTACATTACTACAGAGTTGCTATCTAATTATAAAATAATTATAAACAATGTGTATTTTTTAATGTAGTTGTAATATTATTTTTTTTAATAATAAACTTTTTATGATTTTTTAAATATTAATCCACTTTCTCTCATGAAGGTCGTCATCCTTCTACGGAAAACCACCCATTCTATCTGCCATCAGGAGCGGTTAACTATCAATAGATAATCATAGTTAGATTTGAGTACATGTATTAAGACAGGGGTCGACAATTTAGTGTATAGGAAGCAATCACAAAGTGCTCGCCGTTCAAATATTTAATAACAAACACGTCGTAATGAATAAATTTAGTAAAAATCTTATTATATCTTCACAAATTTTTACAAAGAATAGAAAATTATTGTGATAGAAATTATGGGTCCATTAGTCGACAAAACATTTTGATTCTTTAGGCTTGTCGCATGTGGTTCCACCATTTGCACAGCATGATATTTTTTCTCGCTCGCTCTTGCACAATAAAGGTAAATGATTATTTATAATATTTATTCTTTAGACTTTTTTAGACAAATACAAAAAGTTTATGACACATATAGGATTTAAATTGAAAGAATTCTTCGAGAAAAATTAAAAAAACTTGGGGTTCCAAATAGACATCATCGGCACGGCAAGGTAAATTGACAAAGATTCTATTTTTTTTTATTAAATAACCCTTTTTATTCCACGGTGTCTGCCGAACTCCGGCATTTCTTAAATATAGAGTAGAGAGCTCATAGAACAAGCTTTAAAATTCGGGGGGGGGGGGGACCCAGGCGCGTAGATACGTTAAGTCAAAAATATCCTAGGCACCTTGGTATTTAGGAGCCCTTAGGTGGGGCCTGATTTATTATAAAATAATTAAATATTTATAACGTCGGAGTTGCTAATAAAAAATAAACAATACAAATCAAGAAGTTGAATTTTGTTTTTCTTTCGCTCTTTTTACATAAAGTAAAGTGGAATTAAATATGCTTCAAAAACATTGCAAAATATAAATATTGATTAATTTCAGGGGTACGCAAACCATGATATTATAGTGGCTGACAAAATCAGATAAATCTAATCAATATTGAAAATTTTCTTTTTTTATATTCAATTTTCGAAATTTCTGCTACGAATTCGAAAATATCTGCTTACGGATAATCGACAATATATTTGACTAGGCGCTATCACTTAGTTTTCTTGGTTGAGATTAGCAGTTTTCGGTCAAATATCAAAATTTTCTTCCGGCTTTTTCTTCCTAACACGATTTTGTTCTTTTTTCCTACCACGTTCTTTTCTTCCTACCACGAGGTTAGAAGTTTTCATAGATTAATTTATCATCTTAGGCAAGGTTGTCCGCAGTAAAAAATCATATTCTACTAGTTGTTGGCTTAAAAATGTCAAGACTCATAGATTTCAACAATATTTCAATTGTATTGTAAATAGGTTATTTGTGTAATAATTAGTACAAATAAATTAGTTTTCTAAATCATATATAAATATTTGCTGGTATGAAAAGAACATTAATAAGCAAATTATAAATTATTAGGGAATAAAAAATAAATTCTATCGGCGTTTTTATATTTTGAATGAGATATTTGTATAATTTGTTCATTGGGTTTTCATTATTACCTTTTTTTATACGATTTTCTATCGCACAAAGTTGTTCTTTTTTAAATTTAGGGATAACAATCTTTAAATTTCTATGAATTCCATCACATTTTTTGGTGGAACGTATCTACCATGTAAAAAAAGAGCTGAGCGTGAAAACAATTTCATGGTTATATTTCAAACTGGTGTAGTGTGATTTGTATACTAAGCAGTATAAAATGAATGCTGAAATTATCCAATGTTTTTAAAAATAATATCTGATTCAGATGACAATGTAGAGAAATATGAGGGGAATCAAACATATATTGTATTTCACATTTCTTTATTATATTAAATGCTTGTCAAATTATATTGACAATTTTACAGTTACACACTATAAACATTTGTGTCTTTTAACATCAATATACTGAGAAAGTATAATACATACACTGAAGAATTCATGTTAACGATTGTATAATAGGGAATAGTGACAGATATTTACATTGATTTCCTATGGCACAAACTAATAGAATATAATAAAAACAGATTTACAAAACATCAAATCGAACGTTGCGTTCGTTACTGTAACATTTAACGTCTAATATAATTTTTGACAAATATTTCACATATAATTGTGCGCAATTGCACATACATGTACATATAATATAAATACAAGCCCCCGTACGATCCGACCGCTTAGCAAGGGCGGCGGAATCGGTACAATCGAATCTAGAAATTGTGAATTACAGATTATTCGTAAATATTTTTATAAAAATCATTTAATATACATAAATATATACGTATATAATGTAAACATTTGCAATATAAAATTATAACTTTTGATATAGAGCTCTTCGAAGAATAGAATAGATGAATACAAAGATAGGAAAATTTTTAACTTTCGGCATACTTAATCGTTCCCGGAAGGAAATTTCAGACCATGTTAAATTTGCTAAAACTGTATCACCGCGATCACTGCGAAGAAATTAGTTAAGTCACATCTGAGTTTAGGCATATATACGCGAAAAAGAATTTCTGAACTCCCGGCAATACATTAAATCAACATTTTCTATGCACAATAACAACATTTAATATTCATTGGTGGAACGTGTAAATTAATGGAATTAATATATTGAGTCTATCTAATACTCGTCGTCGCAAGTAAAAGGAAGAAATTCATTAATAACTCTCTGCGTAAAATGGTGTGATTTTAAATCTTAATAAATACGTATTCAATCGGTTTCAAGTCATTGGTGAGCGATAGGTCTGTTATACGTTAAGTACGAAAGCAAATATTTCACTCGACCCGTAATAAATTTGACGGAGCGTATAAGAAGAATTAACCGGTTACTAGATCTTGCAGCTGTCGACTGAGTTCTTTAGCGTCTATGCCTCGTTCGGCGGGTGGGGCTGCCGGCACAGCCGGAGCGTTTGCCAAACGAGTGCACGCCTTTTTGTGAATGAACCAATGTAATCTTTGGCACTCTCTATCACAGTACTGGACTGATTTACATTTTGAACATTTTTTAGCGGGCTTCTCTTCCCCGCACGTATTGCAATACGACATCAGATCGGCAAAACCTCGTTGACCGTTGATGGCCGAGTCGATCACCGAGAGCGTGCTCGGGGCGTCCGGTTGCGCCAGAGTGCATACAACCTGGCGGAAGATTACGCTCTGTCTGTTCGGAAATTTTCTAACGCCCTCGTTTAAAAAGCTATCTTGATAGTTGCAATTGCCCCCTTCTTTTCGCGAAGGTTTGAGTAATTTTCTGGAGAACGTCTCGACGCAAGTTTCGAATTCTGTCTGTCGGACTTGTTTTTGACGAATGCTATATATCTCTCCGACTAAATACGACAGATAATGCAACTTAAACGAAATTACTTCGTCGTTTTCCCCGCCCCTCGTCATTTCTTTGACCGACATGATTTCCAAAACGTTTTTCATCTCTTTCAAGTAATCAGACAGTCCCGGCGAACGGTGCAAGTTGAGCACTACTCGCACCGGATTCAAATTGATCTCCAAAATGAATTTGTGAAACTGATTGATGATGTGCGGAGGCAGTAACACAGGAAAGTCGGGTCCGGTGCTTATGAAATAGCAAGTGATGCTGCTCTTCGGAATAAAGTTGTTGATCTTGGCGACCACGTTGTGGTTTCCGACGAACGCCGCCATCTGCGCCGCGGTACGGCCCACGGAGTTCTTCGCGCCGATCCTGACGCCGGCGTCCATTAGCATCTGGCAGACCTCGGCGTTGCCGCTGAGCGCGCCGAAGTGCAGCGCGGTGTAGTCGTACTCGTGGCGGCCGAAGTGCACGTCGGCGCCGCGCTCGAGCAGGGCGCTGACGAGCGCGGGCTCGCCCTTGAAGGCCGCGTGCTGCAGCGGCGACACGCCGTCCGCGTCGCAGAAGTCGGCCGGACGTCCGCGCGCCGCCAGCAGCGTCCTCAGCCGCTCCGGCTCCACCTGCGACACGGCCGCCATCACCTCCGCTTCCTCGGGCGACATAACCTAGCCAGGCTCCGCGGTCGCTCTGACAGCTCGAGTCGGGGCTGCCAGAATGGCGCGCACCAAATTCTATATGGCAACATTCTTTTCCGTCGTGAAAATCAATAACCGATTAAAATTTTAACGATATAGTAGCCAACCAACGTATTGTAAACTTGGTTAATATAAGAAATTATAGTATAATGTAGAATTTTATGGCAAATGCGCACATTAAACTTGAGTATATGCCAAGAGCCCAAAATAATAGTAACACAGATAATTGCACAAATTGTTAAACTGTACCAATCCATTATAAATTGTAGTATTTTTAATGCTTATTATCTTATCCTTACAATCCGGAGGCCAATACGTCGTCTACGTCAATCATGGTCTTCCTCCATCCACCTTCCAAGTTCCAGCATAAATGTGCCCGACACCAATCCTGTGCGATGATTGGTCTTAGTGAATTCCCACCGGGCAAAAATATTAGACTGAGAAGAAGATTACAAAGAGTATGAAAAAAAAAACTTCGTTACTTTTATCCATCCGACTTGATGCACTCCACATCCCAAATATATTAATAATATTAGATTTAAAATAATGATAATTTAAATGTTAGTATTAAGAGTCCAAGTATATTTTTAATTTCAATTATAAAATTTAAGTCTTCATTGGTGTCTGTCTGGTTTATCAAATAATAAAATTTTGGAAAATATTTGGAGCAAAACAGATGCGAGTTTGTGTCGCTAGTGTTGGCAGCACTGGCTGTCACTGTTTTGTTGCTATCAAATCTATACACGTAAATTCAAGCCTTAAAATGAAAGATATAAAAGTACATTTGCGACACGTAATGTTATGGGAATTCAAACAGGGAAACAGTGGTACAGGAACATCAAAAAAAATTTGCGAAATTTATGGTGCCGGGATAATAAGTGATCGTGCAGTACGAAATTGGTTTGTGAAGTTTCGTTCGGGAGACATGTCCTTGAAAGACGATGATCGACCTGGGTGCCCTTCAGATTTTGACGTAGACGCTTTGCTGAGTCTAGTGAAACAATATCCGCATTATACAACGCGTCAATTATCAGACAACCTGAACCATTCGCAATCAACCGTATGTCGGCATCTACAAAAGCTTGGAATGGAGAATAAGTCGGGATTATGGCTATCGACTCAGGAAGAGAAACAATAACAACAGATCTCCCCACTCAAAACAGAAGCTTTAGATGATGAAAATGACAAATAAATTAATAAATCGATAAAGGCAAACAATCATATGCAATCAACCTGATAGTAACGAAATTTGCAGTTGGGATTATTGATGGTTATTCCATTATGAGCCGTTAAATCAAAATGAGATAATTGCAGCAAATATTTACGTTGTTACAGCATATGTAAAGCAGTTATAAAGAAAAATTATCAATCAAGATCCTTGTTAATCGAAATTAGTTTATTTTCTTCATGAGTACAATTGTCAACAATTTTTGTTGTTATGTTACTTGTCTCTAATGCATCTTGACAATAGTATCCATATTGGATGATTATTTAATTTCTTTCATAATTGCTGGACATGGCCCCTTGCAACTTCTATTTCCGAAGATGAAAAAATTCGCAAAAGAACATCGTTTAGGACAGTGGCGCGCCAACAGTGCCTGGTGCCTCTGTGAAGAACTTTAATTGGGAAATTTAACTATCGAATTTTATTATATAATAATAAAAGAATAGAACGTTTTAGATGAAAGAATAAACGAATAGAATTTTAATGGAATTTTTTTCGACTTTAAGAAAGTTTAATGAATTAATATTTAATATTTTCCCCTAATTGGCGCCTCTCCACGCACCTAATCTTCCGGTGCCTGTGTGTGCCGCACAATCTGGCCATATAGACGGCGTGTCCTTGGTTTTGGGTACATTGAGATGATAAAGACGGAAGCACTGAAGTAGTGGTTTCAACAATTGGTTCGAAGATTGCAAAAAAATGCTAGCACAATAGTATGATGTATTTTATGCAAACTACTTTGAAGAGATAATAAGAAGAATAAAGATTTTTTGAAAAAAATTAAAATGATTTTTTGATTAAGTCTCGTATCTTATTTTTTTTTATTAATATTAAGATAGTTTGAGGAAAATGAAACAAGAATTATATCGAAAAAACAATATTCATAATGGCTGTAATAAACATTATTTTTTCTTTTATTATTTTTACAAAAAATGACACATATCACTATTGATCATACGATTATTATTCTTTATTACGTCAAATGTTAATAAACAAAAGCAACTTGTTAGTGATAATAAACAACATGATTATACTCTTAATACTATTATACATTCATATATAAACACTTGGAGTATACGATATAATAAATATGCTAAAAGAGTAAGTTTATAACATGAAAAAAAAATACTAAACATTCTACAAATGCATTTATTAAGAAATTTGAATGATGGCTGCCACACAATTTTCTCAATGAATCATTTAGTATACATTTTTAAAACTACGACGCAAAAAATATAATTGTAACTACGTAAGCATACACGTTTATACAAAAATGTGTACATAAATAAATAAAAAAAATATATGTATATATATATATTTTTTTTAAACATTTGTAATCTCACATTGCCCTTTGTGAGATTACAAATTAAAAAAATTGTAAATTTTCACTAAATCTATCGTATTTTATGCAAATATTTAAAATATATATAGGTATATGAATATTTATTTATGATCACATATAATATATCAATTCTTCACATGTAATAAATATAATATATTGTTAAAACTAAATATACCGAGAAAATATCATCGGTATATTACTATTATCTATACAGCATTTTTTGAGAAGACTTTTCATCGATCCTCCGATTGTTTTAATATTATTTCATATCATAATACACTTTATTTGATTACATAATAAGTACAATAAATAGTATTTCAACGCTACAACAATATGTAGATACACAACATGCAACTTTAATAAAATATTAGTTATCATTAACAATGCAACATTTACGTGGATTATTATAAGATACAATTTTTTTGATTTTTTTTAATTATAATCTAAGATATTTAGAACGATTACATTAATACACACATAAACATTTATAATATGATTAAATTAAGCTTGGAAGATATCCAGATTTTGTAATTATGTATGAATTACGCAGAAGCAATACTCTTTACTAAATCCTATGACACGTACATATACTTAGATTGAATAAATATTTTAAAGAAAAATATGATCTGTTGACACGGGGGGATCGTCATGTCAACAAATACAAATTTAAAATTGATGTCATATCTACGATCTCGAGGTTTAAACGTAATAAAGCTGAAAAGAGAGGCGTGCGATCACTCAGACATCCTGCGGCTCCGTCGGTCTTGCTTCTACTCCCATTCCGATATTGGCTTCCACTTGCGGACAATCGACTGCGACTCCGTTTACTCTTGCCGCTTGCGTATCACACCACGGTGTCGTCAATATCTTAATTCGCTGTATTACCATCATGAATTAGAATAAATTTATTTTCATATTATTATATTTAAACATTAATATACCTGTAAAAATGTGCCTTTGGTCATACATATCTTTATAATGGCGACGGTCGGTATCATAGCAACGCTGGATCCAGCAATGCACCATCCTAAGACGTTAGCCCATCCGGGATATACATAATCTTCGTAGCTTAATGGTTCGTAGCCGATAAGTCCGTAAACTGTTATGAATATGAGAAACACTGGAGCTGCAAACTTCCAGCAGAACCTCCAATACAATCCCGGTGCGAAACCGATCATATCGCGGATATCGTCGCAGAATCGTTGTGTACCTGAATATATATTGTTTGAATAATAATTATATAACATAATAATTAAATATATATTTACCATAGATCCATGAAACTGCAATCGTTTCAAATAACACTGCGATCAGAATGGAATATCCAGCGGCATAACGATCGAGCAGTTGGAAAAAGTAAAATCCGCCCTGAGAACAGCTCGCAAGTCCGACCAAAAAGTACAATGAGAATAGACAAGCAACGAATATTTCACGATGGCGTCCGATGAGCGGAAATTCATCGCTCAATGCCGTTATTATAGCCTCCGAACCTCCAAACTAGTAAATTTAACACATTATTTATATGAAATCTTTGTATTATATATTATATTCTTAATAAAAAATGTTGTAATAGTACCGAGCTATCTAAACCGAGAGTAAGAAGCATCATAAAGAATATTAGCGCCCAAAACACACTGCCGGGCATCGTTGCAATCGCCGCAGGATATACAACAAACACGAGTCCCGGCCCTTCGGTTGCCACGTCTTGAATGGAACGACCCGAAGCGTGAGCCATATATCCTAGCACGGAAAAGATTACAAAACCTGCGATGAAACTTGTAGCGGAGTTTATAACGCTCGTCAATAGCGCATCTCTGAAATAAAAATATATTCAAATTTATTAATAAATAGATCATCATCATGGCCTAAAGTGTGTGAGTGTATCGGGCTCTGCCCACTTTACTCTTCGTCTAATAATATTGTCTATGTTTCTCATAGCATATTTTATTAAATAATAATTTTTAGCTGTCATCCTCGGCACAGTCACAGAGTCGGCACAATGCTCAGTTACATTGTATTTCAATAGAATTTTATCCGGCGCTCTAGTGGCCGACGGCTTATGAAAGAAAAATATAAACGGAAAATTGTGAAAAAATATATAAATACGTAAAAATGATATAAGAAATAAAAAACATAAAATATTATATATAAAAATAAAATAAATGAAGACTAAGGAACCTAGTGAACCAGGCTAAGAAGTGAATAAGTCGTTATTAGGTTCAATATATAAAACTTAAAGGAGAGATAAAAAAGAGATAAGAAAAGAACCAAGCTAAAGGGTTGTTAAGAAGTTAAGGTTTTTAAATAAAGCTAAGTTGGAAATGATTTTAACTAAATTAAGAAAAGAGGTCTGAGTTGTTATTAGTGTTATCTTTTTTTCTTTTTTTTGTGGGAAGTAGAACAGTTTTGTGTAAAGGAATTCTGCGAAAGAATTGGGAGTATATGGGGTCATAGAGGAAGGAAATAGATGTGTTTATATATGTGAATTTCTAAAGGTTATTTTTTGATAAGGTCTTTAAGAGGGAGGATTTTAAGATATTCGTTGCGAATAAACCAAGGTGCATTTGTGATTGTTCGTAGTGTTAATTTTAGCGCAAGGACACTGTTTTTGCCTATAAAAGGACAAAGAAGCGCATTACTAATATTGATTTTTATCCTAAATAATATGTGAGGTCTCCGGGAGAGTTTTTTTTATCGAAGGTGACCCCGAGGTACTTTGATTCAGAATTTCACGGAATAAGGGGTACATATGGCGGGTTTGATATTCTTTTTAAAGAAAAAAATATTGCCTTTGTCTTTGGAGGTTTGATTTGAATTAGCCATTTGTCACACCACTTTTGAAGTTTGCTTAAGTATATTTGCGATGTTTTATATATGAGGTTGGGGCTTCTACTGCGGCTGATTATGGCAGTGTCATCGGCGTATAGCAGCAAGAGAGTATATATTTTTATTTTTTGGAATCGGAATATCGCTTATGTAGATTGAGAACAAGAGTGGGGAGAGATTCGAGCCTTGAGGGATTCCAGCCGTAATTGGACGGATGGAGGAGAAGTTAGATTCTAATTTTACTTTAAAGGATCGATTTTTTTAAAGATGATTGAATTTATTTTATGTATGGAAGAGGATAACCAGCAGATATAAGTTTAAAAATTAGACTGTCATGCCAGACCTTGTCAAAGGCACGAGTGATATCTAAAAAAAATGCATCGTAAGAGTGTTTGAATTTAACACCTTTTCCGATAAATTCAGAGACGCAAAGAAGCTGACGATAAGTGATGACCTGGTCCCTGTACCCTGTGCTCTAGAGTTAATTTAAATAATCTATCGTTAATTATTTTATCAAGGAGTTTACCGATAGATGAGAGAAGATTGATGAGGCGGTAGTTATCTATGGTCAGGAGGTTTCCGGGTTTGGTTAATAAATAGATTAAATTGTTTTACTAAAACTAATACAGATTAAAATAATTAATTTAAAAACGAACAATTAATTCAATATACAATAAAACATACTGATAAACGTTGTTGTGGTATTTGTTGTACGACGCATAAGCCAAAAGAACTCCAAAGCCTGGACCCAATGAAAAAAATACTTGCGTCGCAGCATCAACCCACACCTAAAACCGATATAACAACATAAAAATAACATTTTGCTCAATAAAATCATGTCTTTAAAATAATTTTACCTCTGCATGCGTAATAACTTCAAAATTGGGATTCAGATAGTAGCGGATACCGTCTGCAGAACCAGGCAGTGTTACACCACGAACCAATAGCACGAGAAGAACGGCATATGGAAACAGAGCTGTGAACCAAACGACTTTTCCGGAAGTGCTGATACCCTTCCACAATGAGAAGTAACATATAAGATAGACGGCCAGCAGACACAGAGCCAAATCCCATTTAACAGCGCCTAGATCGTGCAGACCATCGCTGCGATGCAGTTCCAAAACTGCACGGCTATTTAAAAATAAATATTAATTAAATATACGACGATTAACATGAAATGTATAATATTTACTTGAAATATTCAGCGGCGGCCGATGCAAATCGTGGTTCTTCGGCTTTAATCGTAGTCGTAGATGTTGACATAGTTGTCGATATACTGGAAGTGCTCGTAGATGATGCGGTCGTAGAATCAGAGCTGCTTAGAAGCGATACTTCGGTTGCCCATGTCACGTTTGCCTTAGTTTCATTGTTCACCATCATCTCAAACTGAAATCATTGTCATTTGTTTAATATCGTTTGCATTGATAATTAAATATTGTATAAAATAGCTCACAGGCCGGCATAGAGGTGTGTTCCAAGGGTTGTCGCAGGAGGTCCAGGGTAGAAGATCCGTGAAAGAAGCAAAGAAGAAACGAAGTGCCCAGGCGATGATGACATTGTAGTAAAAGTCCACGTAGAAGGCTATTAATACCACAGCGTACCCTATACCTAGATTTGATCATAAATCTAATTTTAAAACGGAAATTAGGTACTAGCAATTATGGTCCAATTAATTTAGTGTGCCGGATGAGTAATAATCCTTTGTTTCCTCGTCAAATGCTTGAGTTTAATGTCAACAAGTGGGATTATTAAGTATCTGTTGGATTGTATGACATTTTGATAATATTTGCTAGTTAGATTGCATTGCAATGAATTAATTGATTATATATTATATCAATTTTTGTTTTCAATTTTACGATTCCCATTTGGAAAAATTGAGGTTAAACGAAATCTCTACAAAAAAATACAGAGATATTTTACTCGCCATAATTTGGTTAAAACGTTCATTAAAAAATATTTATTTATTTTATTTTTAAGACAATGCTTGATTGGCATTACAGAATAACGCAGGTCGCCAATCACGCATAAAAACATAATAGTATAGTTTAAAAAAAAAACATAATTTAAAATATAAAATAACAACAAAAATAAAGAAATAGTGAAATAAAGAACATAATGTATATAAATATACAGGGATAAAGTACAATAAAAAAGTACTATATGTTTAAAAAAAAACCACCTCATTATTTAATCCGTTATGAAATTATAAAATCATATATAAAAGATCAACAAAATAGCGATACTACACATCGAAAATATCTACATGATTAGCCAAGTGTTTGAGCACAGTAATAGCTCTGGTTACCGGAGAGTTTCTGAGAGCACCTGTCCTCGCATTTGGCGGAAGAAAAAGCACACGCGAACGAGCTCGATGGTAGTGAGGTGCGCCCATAAGGGCAACTCGCACAGTACAAGAAGGTTATGTACTGCGCCAACCAACAGCTTGAAGAAGTGCTTTGCCAAGTAAATCGACCTTCTTTTTTCGAGGGTTACATACCCCAGGCAGCCCTGTACCCATGCGCTGGGGTATAAACTTGAGTAGAATCCAAACTCCCAAATTTCTTCAGGATTTTCTCTAACCTGATTCGAGCAAGCTCAGAACCAATGTATCGTATAGCACTCGTATGACTAAGGTGCTACGTATGTGATGAGAATTTCTCAAGACGAAGCCCAACATTCTTGATGATCTCATAAACACGTCCGATACATGTAAACTAAATTTTAACTTAGAATCAAACAAAATACTTTTGATCTAGAAAATGTCATTGTTTGACGCTTTCCAATACTTAATGGAAGACGATTTAGTATTGACCAATCCCGCAATGAATCAATGTCCAGCTGCAACGAAAGGGCATCTTCCACTGAAGTAATAGATCGAAATATTTTTAAATCGTCTTCAAAAAGTGAAAATTCACAGCCAAGGACCCGATGAATATTATTTATAAATAAAATAAATATTGGGGTCTAATTTGACCCTGGCTGGAATGCCGGGAAGGTGTAAAAGTAAGAAAGCATACGACGTTTAGGACACATATTGTTTCCTCTCGGTGGTAACTCGAGAAGAAACGTACGAGATTATCTGAAAACCCAAAACTATCCAATTTCAAAATGAGTCTAGCATGATCGATTTTATCAAACGCTTTTTCAAAGTCGTTATAGATAACGTGGACTAGGACCCCCTTATCCAATGACTTAGACAGAAAATTTGAAAAACCAAGAATATGCGATTTCATCCTCAAAATATAAAACTGTGTAGTAAATATAAATGTGTAAATAATTTAATTAGAACAACTAAGATTTACATAGATCGAAGCATAATTAGTGTTTTAGCAATGAGTAGAATCAATTGAATATTGAATATAACAAAAATCAAGTATAATCAGCACTTGATGAATACTAATACAATATTAGAGAAAAGCTTTCAGGATACCTGATTTATTTATGATGATACTGATAAAATTAATGAAAATCACAGTAAAAAGAAAAGTGATATTTATCAAGTCATTGAATTAGCTCTCTGCTTCACGCTCGGCACTCATATATTATGATTTATTCTGCAAAAGAATAAAAAAAAAGAAATGGCGAAGAATGTGCGACAGGTCGATACTGTAAAGTGGTGAGATAATACGATTTGCGCGAAGAGATTTGCAGAGGACACACACATTCGCTTGCTCGCGTACGCGATATCCACTAGATTTGGGGATTACAATAAATCAAGTTAGCGAGGGTCCGTTCTTCATCTTACACGATTTAACCCTGCCGTGACCGGGGCACGGCTCTCAATCATCGTCTTTGCCGAGGAACAATACAACGATGTCGGGCCGAATAATACGAGAAAAAATAATTGATTACGTGCAATATTTCAGTATACCAATCCAAAAATTCCGAGGCAGCAAACTAAAAAATGTGATCCGCAATAAGATAAAATAATAATAACTGAAAGAGCACACCGATAAAGTGGGAAATAATAAAGTGGAATGTGGAGGGACCCCTTAAAGTTGCTAACAAGTGCCACCACCGCCCCATCGCCACACCCCCATTGTTCAGCGGGCGAGATATTTCTCAAAGGAAACCGTCATTCCCACGATTATGAGAGTTCCGAGTTGATTTTTGATGTAGGGGGTAAGTGAGAGGGCTCAGGACTCCGGGTGTCACACATACCCCACGGCTTTGGCCGAGGCTCAGCCACGGAAATGGCTCTCCACGACTGGATAAGGGGCAGGGGTGTGATGTTCAAGGTAAAAGCTGTGAAATGTGACTTGGAATTGAATAAGTCGCCGGAGGCTGGGTGACCTGGGAACGGCCGGGGTCTCATGAATTTATTAGTGTCTAACACCGGAGGTTTTCGTTGTGATTCGGACGCTCGAGTGGAAGCGATAAATTGTTTATAAACGGTAGAGCGCAAAGGAACATGAAAATAAATTGATCATTGCCAAAAAAAATAAAACAGTTTACCTGATCGAGATGATATATTCCTTGAATCGTTCGCCATGTGCGCAAAGTGTCCTCATGAATACGAATAGTTTTTATCGTAACAAAGATCCAGCACTCTGAAGTCGCAGCGAGTAGGAAATGCGAAATCGGATGCTGTTCGTTCAATTGTGAAGATGATCAAACGCCTTTTACATTAAGGGCATTCAAAGGCATTCTGCATTTCGCGACAACGCTCTAAATTAATTATCCGCAAAATGTATTTCGCGACAGAGAGTGTGAGGGGGCACGGAGGCTCCTCATCCTCTACATCCTCTCCTACACTCGACCCGCAAGGGGAGGCGGCGGACGGAACTATTGCATTAGGCGGGGGGGAGGGCGGCCGCTGAGTGCTGGGTAAGTGCTTGCCATCTCAATGGCCGACACACTTTTGCGATTCTTAAAAGGACACCGGAATGATTTAGTGACGGCGACGTTCACACTCTTTCCACCAGCGCCGTATAATCCACAGGTGGATTCAAAAGGGGTGGAGCGCTCTGCGCACGTTCGCAAAATAATAATGTGGCTGGACATCTCTATACATAAACTTCACAACGCGAAAATGATGAAAAACCATCACAATTAAAAGTACAATCATTACAACATAAATCTTGACAGATATCAATCTGAAACGTCCTATGGGGATATGCAAGTTATTAGTAGCAGGAAGGCTTGTCGATTATAACCTTTTCGGTGTTGACTGTCCTGCATCTCTGAGACTTGATCGGTTGCCCCTATTTTCGAGAATTGTAACATCTCAAAATATTCTTCTCAGGATCCTTCTCTCCATAATATCATTTTTTTTGTTAAAGTCCAATATTCAGACTATTAAGTCAGGACAGGCAGTGAGTGCTTTTGAAGTCCGAAGTAATACGAATTTATATCATGGCTCTACTTTGGAATTTTAAGCTCGTTTCGTTGGTGTCATAAAGTCTCGAAAAGACTCAAAGCTCCAATCTTCAACTGTTAGTGGTTTAAGGATTTGTCCCTTACATATGGGCATGTATTTTGCCTTACTATTTTAATCACCACGTCTCTTGCAGCTCTAATTATCTTTAGCTGTTAATTTGCTAAAATGTCAATATCATCCGCATAGGAAAGCAGTTGTGTTGATTTATATTATAGAATTTTGGTGAACAAAAATATTTATTGAGAAAAAGTCAACTTAAAATCTTTGGTTTTCTTCTGTATGATAAAATATTTAAAAAAAATAAGATTTCAATGGCAAAGACTTTATGTGATAATGACTCATAAAATCAGATCACTTAAAATCATTTTTTTACATAAATAATAGGATTGAAATGTCAGTTTTGTTGTAGTTAATAACACAACTAATACAAAAATAGTAAAGGAAGTCCATTTTATAATCCTTGATGATCAATGAGCTTTATATTATTACATTCAACCCTCCTATAGTGCCGAAATAGGAAATATTGACAAATATGACACTATAGAAACCCACCCTATAGAATACTATGGGCATTCAAATTTTGGGGTTAGGTTTTTTAATTGTATTTTGTAAATTTAATGAAATCAATACATTGAACCCTTTTCCAACTATATTTTATTGTCAACCAATACTTATAAAATATATAATTTGATCTTGAAAATTTAGTGTTTTGTGAATAATGGCGGTTTATAAGGAAGCACTATAGAAGGAACTGCCGCATACGCCGCTCTATCTCAGGAAGCGCTATAGAAGGGTTGACTCTATTATATCTGTTGAGATTGAATTGGCATATGATCTTCATTTGGATGAAATTATAAATTAATTTTTATCGGTGAAAACAAAAATGTTCATAAGGGTTTTCGAATCTTTATCCTGTTTTTAAAGTTAATATTCAAGTTATAATATATACAAAATTCGTGATTCTAGTTAAATCGTAATAGACGAGGAAACACTGTGGATATGTGGAAAATTATTACAATACTAACACACTCACATTATATTTTTTACTCATTGATTTGTTAAATAAATTTAAATTTCATTATATAGTTAACCCTCCTGTAACGCTCTCTGCTATATGGTGGCGTGTGCGGTAGTCCCTCATACAGTGCTTCCTTATAGATCCCCATTTTATGGAAAACGCTAAATGTTCAAGATCAAATTACACATTTCATAAGTATGTAATATAATATAAAATAAATGTCGACGCTGGTTGACAAAAAACTAAAAAAACAAGGTCATTTTAAATATGATGACAAATAAATGAACCTAACCTCAAATATTGTATAGGCCTAGTCTTTTATAGGGCGTGTTTCTATAGCGTGGTCCATACCTCGGCGCTATAAGAGAATCGACTCTAATATTTTATGGAAATTAAAAAAATTTCAACTCATGTTGAACACATCTCGGTTTATAAAAATACAATAGATCTTTAAAATTAACCACGTGTATCCTTAGTACCATACCAGTTGCTGTTATGCCTTCAGAGTTTCTCAATATTTTTTTCAGTAGAGAAATCGGCACTGATGATTCATTGATATATTTGATTTAATAATCAATCGTTCAATCTTCATCTATACTTTAATACAAATAAAGTTAGTTTCATGAAACTAATTTATCGCGATAGGGGCGAGAGCGTGAAAAATTATGGCGCAATTAGAGCACTTAAGCGCCGGCTATTAGGATACATTTGCCGTATTAAATCGGAGAATAAAATTTTAGATAAATTTTACGGCCTAAATATCTGTAATGACGGCCCTGTCCATTGTTGGAGTCCCTCTTTCTTTCCGGTCCATTAGACCTCGGTGGCGGCGCGAGCCGCTCCTATTTATTCCGCGGCTTTGCTCCTATGATTTATTCCTGACTATTTGCGGATGAAAGCCCACAAGTGAACAAGAGAACATGTCGGTCACGTCTTTCTATATTTTATTATAAAAAAAAATTGAAGCGATGCACAATATAAGAATCGATAATAGTCTTACGATTGTGTTCTGTTTGAAGATTGGTATGATTTAGGGATTACACAAATAAATAGATTACCTTTGAAGAGCGGTACGATGCGTCCCCAGCAAGTGATGGCACCCTTGCGATGGAACTGTCCCAGGGCCAGCTCCATGTAGAACAGAGGGATCCCCCCTACTATCAGCATCACGCAGTAGGGTACAAGGAACGCCCCTGTGGAAACACAAAACAAATTATCATATAAAAATTAGAGTGAGTGAGACACGTCTTAAATATGATCGCATTTATTGTCCTGAGATTACACATTTTAAGAGCGTTTCATTTCCTAATTAATACCAGCTTCGGGGGTTTAATACAATTTTTCGAGCGATTTTCTCGATAATTTCCGATATGGTCCCGCGATATCTCAAGCCCTCGGCTACAGGAGACTGTACAGGTTGTCATGGCGAAAGCCGATATCCCCGGGGTCCGGATTTTGTATTTAATTTCCGACAAAATGGATGGCTGCCGGCCCCGCTAGGGAAGCAAATCCAATTCTCATTATAAATTGCCGTTACAACAGATTGAACTACATAGTTTGAAGTTGCCGACACTGGAAATATGCTACAGGAGCTAATAGCGAAAGAGGAAAAAACGCTCCAGTACAATCACAATTTTATACGAAGCAGACTTTGTAAACATTCAATTGAAGAAAATATGATTTTCTGTATGTAACGTTTAATAAAATAATAAATAACGATTTCTTATTCTTCTAGCTCCCAAAGTTTTAGTGTATTTTCCCATTCGGCCCTCCTGTGCATATGCGAAAATTGCCACGGGCCGATTTAATCGGATATCGAATCTAAATACGTCTAAATAACTTATACATATTGATAAATTGAATATATTTAATTAGATTATAATTTTCGCTCTCTTAGTAAAATATGTAAAAATGAAATAATAGGAAAAACTGAAAATAAGAAATAAAAAACATAAAATACTATATATAAAAATAAAATAAATTAAGACTAAGGAACCTAGTGAACCAGACACAGAAGCAAATATGTCGTTATTAGGCTTAATATATTAAAATTAAAGGAGAAAAAAAGAGTCAATAAGAGAACCAAGCTAAAGGTTGTTAAGAAGTTTAAGTTTTTCAATTATATGACGCTAAGTTGAAAATCATTTTAACTAAATTTAGAAAGAGGTCTGAGTTGTTATTTGTTTTATCTTCTTTTCTTTTTTGTTGTTGTAGGAAGTAGTGAAATAATTACATGACAGATTATACATACATTTTTTGTTGAATAAAAAAGTACTAATCATCCAATTCCCAGAAGTTTCGCTAAATACTTTAAAATCACGTGTAGGTAGACAGGGGTATTTCTGTCTAATGTACATTCCTGGAGATCTTAACCTTTTCGCGGACACTTAAAAAATGTACGTGATCGATACAATTCATTAAAAGTTCTATAAAATACATAATTATTATAATATTAAAATTAATCAAACATAATATACATTTATGAGACCCCGTCTCCCTTGGCCTCCATTACCATTAGAAGGACTGGTAAGGCCCAAACGCTCAACGAAACCTTCAGACAAATATTAGTGTCTAGTAGCTGACAAAAGATGATGATGATGACACGATATTATAAATTAAAACAATTATTATCTATAAAATTTGAGAAGATGTCTTTAAATCTGGAATTTTTTTATTCACTGATAAACTGGCGGCCTTTGACGTCCAATGACAACAAGTTAAAAGCCACAATTGTCACCGATTCACATCAAAACATTAGGGAAATCGCTGTTGAGATGGAAGTTGACCAAACAATCGCGACGTTTGGATTCTTCATCATTTGCCAGCTGCTAATTTAATGGGCCGTGTATAAGACAAAAGTATGACTCATTTTTTGCATCGATTGTTGATGAGAACGGCAATTGGCATTGAGGTATATCTAGACAAGCCTCATTAACAACTTCGAAGACCGAAATTCATAAAGAGTAATGTTTTGTGTTTGGTGGGATTGCAAGGGTAGTGTGTGTTTCGAACTCTTAGAACGTAATCAAATAATTACAGCGGCACGATATTGTGAAACATCGTTTTTGAAAAATTTAGACCTGAATTGGTAAACAGAAAAGGGCGATGATGACCCAAGAAAAGCTGAACGAATTGAATTGGGATGTTATCAAGCACTCACCATATTCTCGCCACTTTGCTCCTTCTGATTGTCATTTATTCAGATTACTCTAAAAAATTGAAGCAATAGGGCGTGTAAAAATTTCCTTTAATGCGTTTTTTGCTTCAAAGGCAAGGGAGTTTTACTCCAATGGTAATAATAAGGATAGAAAATTGGAAGAATGTTCTAAGAACCAATGGATTTTATTATTAAATCAATAAAAAAAAGCTTAAAAATCACTGGATTACATCATACGGATATGTCTAGCATATTACATGGATGGAGTATGAACGCGAGGTGATGATTAATTAACCGGTGTAACATTGTTAACTCCGTATAATTAAACTGGATGCCAATAACCGCCGGATATGTCGTTGCAAGAGAATTTGCCGACAGCATATTTAAACCTAGAACCCAGGGCGATATACTGACAGACAATCGATATCGTCAAAGGATCAAATCCTGCTGATACTCTTATAAGTAGTTTCATAAAATCGTGACTGATCTTTGAGGGTAGTGGCGGAGGCGGAAGCCGAGGGGCTGAGGAGCCCGGGGGCCCCACATTCCAACCGGACGCCGCATTGTTCGTGCGAGTGGCCGCCTCTCGAGGAAGCCCTAATTACGTGGTAATTGGTGTTGCGGCCGCTTCTATCGCAATTCAACCACTTGACTCAGAAGAGTTCTACAGTCACGGCTGTTCCTGCATTCATTCGCCAATGATGACGCAGGGTTATGTGTCGAAAAGCGAATAAGACGTGTCGACTCATAATTAAAAATATCATTGTTATATCATGTTATCATCCTTATGTATCCATGAACACTGGATTAGATAAGATAGAATTTTTGTTTTATAAATGAATCGAAAATACATATCGACTACAAATATCAATCTGGATAAATGTAAAATAATTCGTAGTGACGCAATGTTAATATAAGTATATTGGCGTTAATCGGAATTGTAAACACCATATTATATATCATAATAAATAAATATTTACACTTACAAATTAATATATTATGATTTCCGTGAAGATTTATATTCGAATGGCGAATATTGATTCATTTGTTTGCAATAATATCTAAAGACTTTCAATGTCGAGCATAACCATAACAGTCATGCATTAAAATTAAAATATATTCACAATGGTATTGATATAATTTTTAAAGCCATTTATTTATTTGTGTAGTGGTGTATATTATTTTAAAGTAAAAACATCCGTGTCCCTATACCAAAAGCTGATTTTTAGTAGTATTTTTTAAACAATGTGTTTTTGATTTTTTTCGAATAATTCTTTTAATATAAATCATACATGTCACAAACTCTTTATATTTATGTAAAAAACGTCTAAAGAATAAATATTATAAATAATCATTGAACGTTATTGTGTGTAATTGCGAAAAAAATAAAAAAAACGACAATATTTCTTTCTGTTGATGCGATGTTTTTCCTCGCTCGCATCCGTGACGATGTGCCAAGGGCGAGTGTAATATACTAGTGACACGTGCCGCGAGAACTCTTTTGGCGGCGTGTACTCAGTCAAAATAAAAAATCTAAAATATCCATCCAATTATGAAGCATATTATAAATAACTATTTTTATTCTTAGAATAATTAATTTTTAACAAAAAATGTAAAGATATTCATGAAGAATTCATCAATATCGAGGCTTGAAGTGCGTGAGATCTCTGATAGACCCCCTTCGGACGGCTCGGTTGTATTCGAGCCGCCGTGACAAATTGATTAAAAATGAAATTGTACGACAATCTTTGCTATTTTAACACAGAGAGATTCGTTAATGTTCAAAAAGCCATCGAAACATTTTCTTAACTCACTTATATTATCCAAAGTTATTATTTTTGTATAACCATTAGACTTAAATTTTTATTCAGAATGTTAAAATATGTACTACCACAAATCCAAATTTATGGAAAAAAATCATATTTTTGAAACTGTCAGTGGAAAATAAATTATAAGTTTTTTCCTGCGATACTTTAACCCTTCCCATATTAGGCGTGCCGAATAGTACGAATGTTGCAGATTAATTTAATGCACCTAAAAAAATCAGTAATATCTTCTTATTATTTTACATTATTCATATTATCGTCGACACACTTCGCAAAAAAAATCATAAGCAGTTCTCCATATCATTACTGACTGGGACAGTGCAAAAAGTGTTTTTTTTATTAATCTCAAAATGCTTGACGTGGCTATCGTTTGATTTATGTTAAACGTGTTTGACCTAATTTCAGATTATGTATGTAGGTTTCAGTGGATGTATACTTCCATTTCATTAAAAAATTCTCACTACTTTAATCCAATTTTGTAGGAAAAAAACTCTGCTTTTCTAGATGAACATTTTGATTTTTTCTGTACTGTTAGTTTTTGAGTAAAATATGCCAAAGAGACATCGAAAAACCCAAGAATTGACACAATGAGTTTGTCTCCATGTCTAAAACAAGTATGCTAGTTGAATTCTTCTTGTAGTTAATATAATATTGAGTTTTACGTGTTGATTTGTCAAAAAAAATAAACATCAACATTTCATCGTAAATTTTTATTTGAAAATTGACCATCTCATCCTTTTAAAACTGCCTCGATTTTAATTCGAAAAATAAAATTAACATTTGATTTTGCTTGTAGACTTCATAATAAGCCTGCTAATGGGCTCGGGTCGACGTGACTATGATTTTTTTTATGAAAAATGAGAAATGTTTGGTTTGGTGCGGTCGAGGACCGTCGTCAGCCAGGAGTCGCGAGTCGAGCGAGCTGGTAGTCAGTCGGTATGATTGATCCCGACGCCCTCGACGCCACTACACACTGTTGTTCGTTCCGCCTGTCAATCACGAGACCCTCGAAGGGGGCCCTCTCCCACCCCGCGCGTCTCGCAGTCCGACTGCGCCACCGCCACTTTGCAGAAGACCATTGCTTTTGACTTGATATGTGTGTATGCAGAACTAAATCAACGACCATCATATTGATACAATTAAAGAAGTTATAATTTTTTTTGTAGAACGGATGTCGCTCCACTCTTTACTAGACAGAGGATTGGACCTTTCAAAAAGTTAACAAGCGACGTTTGTCCGAAATCGGATTTGTGCACGAGAGAGAAGGAGAGACGCAGCGGAGGAGGAGGCGGCGGATGGAGCCCCTGGAAGTTGTGACAATTAACTGTCGCCGGGGCAATGTGATTATAACATCAATTAGACGAAATAGAAATTTCCGATAGCTACCTTAATTGAGTTGCTGGCAGTTCCGCAGCCATCATGACGCCTGGGCACCGTGGCCCCGGCTCGAAGCACTCTCGGGCCCCTCTAATTTGATTGACGGCGCTAAAGGATGCAAAATGTCTTTGGCAACATTGCCGTACAATTATTGAACAAATAGCTAATGGCTTGCAATGCGCATATGATTGTCTGTCGCAGCTCAGTGCATCATTTCAATAATTTCCTGAAGATCTTGGAGGAATACAAGAATGTTAAAAAATTGTATTTAATATCCATCATTTAAAGTCGGTATTGGACGTGGCGGCGATGGCGATTAAAACGGAACTATGAGGAGCCAGGTCGCTATCCAGGCCAATTTAGTCACGTGTGTGCTACAGCAGGTGCCCGTAGGACCAGATCAGATCGTAAATTAAATACGAATTGGTCCTAACCTCGTCTGATTATTATTAAAATCCGTACGATTACACCTCAGCTCCCGGTCTTATGGCTGGCGACCTGAGCCGTATTCGAAGAGCCTAGATAACCTGGAGGACGACCGTCACAGTCCCGGCATCAGGGTTGAGACGGACGTGTCTCTGCTGGAGATCGCGTAGTGTCCTCCAGGTGGTAAAGATCTGCCTCATAGTTAGAATGCCACTTAAATAAATAATAAAATAATATTGATGAAGTCTTCGTCAATATTTTGTCGATATTTTGGATTTTTCTATTAATCAATATGACGCGTAAATGATATGCGTCCTGTCGCAGACTGAGGACATGCCACCGACTACTGACGATCGCCAAAATCTCGCGGCACGTGTCACTAATACGCTTCACTCGCACTTTGCACAGCGTACCGGATGCGAGCGAGCGAGAAATAAACATTGCGCCTATTTCAAACATTGGCAACAGAAGCAAATTTAAATGTTGTTTTAATTTTTTTTCGCAATTGCGGACAATAAAGGTCAATGATTATTTATGATATTTATTCTTTAGATATTTTTAGACGAATACTAAAAGTTTGTGACATATAGGATTTATATTAACACTTTATGAGCCGTTCACGCCGTTTGTCGTGATTTTGTAGCCAAGCGTTATGAGCCGTTCACGCCTTTTGGCGTGAGAGCCATACCCCCATTTGGCATTTTTTTTTCTGATAACGATGCACAATGTAATTCTACTATTTGACCGATACACGTGCATGCTAGCTTGGATTATCATTACATGAAACTATGCGGCCCCCAAGCTAGGTTTGATATAAAACCTTGCGGCTCATAAAGTCTTAAAAGAGTTATTCGAAAAAAATGCCAATTGGTGCAAGTCATGAGCAAAAAAAAAACCAGTACTCTTTCTTGGCTGGTGAAGTTCGTTGATGTTCTTGGTCTTTCGGGATGAGAGCTTATTACAAGCAGTGGATCCTTTGATATATGAATAGTCGATGAAGCGTTCATTAAAAGCAAAATCATCGTTTTACCCCTTCGAAACATCATCGTCGCCGTGAAACATAATTTCTTTTTTGAGAAACTCATCAATTATGGCTTGGTAGAAGAAAACTTTCGTGGTTAACCAGTATCGTGTCTGTTACATTTTTTTTAATAAAAAGACCCATCGACTTAAACTTAGACCCAACCTCATTTATAGTGTCAGTCCCTGGTAACTGACACGGTTATTATTCTTCCAAATTAGCATAGTATTTTTTAACTATGCAAATCTTTATCTTTTGGTATATATTTCATTAATCTATTTTTTTAAAGGTTTGATCTGCATAGTGTGCAAATTTTTATGTCTAGCAAATCGTAATAATAAAACTCGGTTTACAATAAATAAATACGTAAATTGCTTGGCACATGCACTGGTTAAAATCGATATCAGGCACCGGTGACTGACACGGCGCGATACGTGTTGAAGAGTATGCGAAACAAGGGGATATTCGGCAATAGATTCAATAAAGAAAGACATGTAGAAGTCCATTTCTAAACACAGGCATGAGAAAAAGTGACGAAAATCTGATTTGTGTTCGTCAAGATTTGTAACTGGTTTTAATTAGATAATCAGATCTGAAGACAATAGTCTTTCACAAACAGAATTAGAAACAAATTCGCCATTGTTTTGAGCTATTTTATTATCTTTTGATAATGTAATCAGTGAATAATTTCTGCCATTATATATTTTTGAACACGGTTCGCAATATTTGGACATTATTATTAAATAAACATAGCACAGCCTCGTTTTTACGAGGTTGATAAAAAAAATATTCTGATTTTTTTTTACTTAAAAATCTTGAACGCAATGTATGCGTTTAGCTACTTGGGAAAAACTGTCGTTATCTCATAAATTTTAATAAAACGTCGACCTTTAATATTTCTTCATCTTGGGCTATATGAAGAAGTCTGAGAAATATATAGTGGATAAGGCATCGTTAAGGATCGGATAAGGCATAAGGTGTCGTTTTTGTCAAAAAATGAATTTCACAAATAAAAAATCACCAAAAGTTTTTCAATAGCCAACAATAAAGTGAGCATACTATATAGCTATCAATGTCAAGATACGTCAGAGACGAATACATCTTGAAAATAATTAAAATAAATGAAACGTGATCACAGTAAAAATTATTATCGAAGAAAAATATAATGATGAAATCCTGCTTATCTACATATATTGCCGAGGACGTATGGTAGGAGATTACTTACAAGAAGTTAGCAGAAAAATAATAATTGTGGTGTCAGCGGCAAAAGGCTGTGGGCCAGAGGCGGTTCATTTCCTCCGGAGTTCCTGTCTCCTAGCCACTGGCCCGCCCGTTCGTGTGGAAACGGGATTTGCCCCTATAACTACTGTCAGATTCCACTTACTCATCTACACAACAATCTACCTCCTCCCCCTCTGTTCAATTTCCTAATGTCTGACGCTTGTATTAAATTTAACTTTTTAAATATTCAAAATAAATTAGGCCTATTTCTCAACGCTTGTTTCTTACTCATACTTTTGTTTTGTGGAATTTTGCACATTGCTATTGAGTGGATTGATACGAACCTCCTCCGTTCTTGTAGCAGAGGTACGGGAAGCGCCATACGTTGGCCAGGTCGACCGCGAAGCCGATGACGGAGAGCAGGAAGTCGACCTTCTTCCCCCAGGTCTCTCGCTGGCCGGCGACCACCCCCGGCACCGCCGATTTCTCGCGTGCCATCTCACCACGGCACGCCGTACCTGAAACAATACAATTTTAATCGAAAATCACTGCAACAACTCATATTTTAGGCAATGCAAAAATCAAAGTCTCTTCTAGATTTTTTTAAAAAAAATACCAACACTGCAAATACAGTGAAACCTATTTTTACGTGCCCGGAATTTAGGTTTTTCCTGTTTCCATTTTTATGTTTGCGTTCAATTTTTATTTTAGTACATTTAGTACCCACTTATACGTTTTTTTACATCCCGCAATTTACGTTTGAAAAATTTTAAATTCAAATCAATTTATAAACATTGATGGCTGAAAACAAATTCCTTTCACTTTACAAAATTATATGGACCTCGACATCAACGTGGTGACATCTGAAGTTATGGCTATCGATGATATAGTGGACAGTCACATCCACGTAAAAATTATCCGACGAAGAATTATCTGGTGAACAAGAGGTAAACTTAATCCATCCAATTCCACCAAAAGAAAATGCTATAAGACATATTGAAGGCTTGAAAAGCCTTTTTACAAGCATTGAAAACGTACAAGACTAAACTTTCTTATCGATTTATAAAATCGAAAGAGCTGTAAACTAGCACAAAAATATGTACCAAACCGATTTGCGTGATTATCTAAATAAAAAATAATTGTATCGATCCCTTCAAAAATGTAAAATCGGGGTTTCACTGTAGGTAAATGCGTGAGCCAATTTCTAATGTATGTTAACTATGCCAATGCTTAAAATACCTGAGTTATGTCGTTAAATTCGCTTGAATACGAACTACGAGGTTAAAACAAGATATTTTCAGAACAAATTGATCCCAATACTCTCATTGATCATCAATATATACACAACTTTAAAGATGTTTTCGTTTAAAAATAGAGAATTTGTTATAAAAACATAATAATTATTTTTAATTTACATAAAAATATGAGCACTAGAATAATTTTCCGAAATGTTTTAAAAATAAGACTAACGTAATCAAATCATACTATTATTTAACTAATTAATATATCATTGGGATTAATGTCTGAAAAAAATTCTGTAATGATAGTGAAGAATTTTTTTATAGAAAAATTCTAGAATTCCATTAGAAATATTATGCATCGATTTACAAAACATAGTCGAAGTTATAAAAAAAACATTTATTTCCACAAGATTAGCATCGGGAATGGCAATAAAATTGGTAAGGTGTGAAAGTACAGATTTTTTTAATGCAAATCAACTTTCTATTGCGGCGCAATTTATATTTAAATATTATAAATCTTAGTTTTTACTATAGACTAGCGTTTTTCTGCTGGTGTTCCACAAAAATGTTTAAATATAATTAATTAAAATATTTTAGGGGATTTAGTGGCGCCCCGATTCTGTCCGGCGTCAGTGTACAATAAAAAAAATCATTTAATAATAAAGAATTAGGATTTTAATCGATTTTAAGAAAGTTTAATGAATAAATATTTAATATTTTTCAATATTTCCACAATTGGGGTCTGTCGGCGCACTTGATTTTCCGGCGCTTGTGTGCGCCGCACAATTTGGCCATATGGACGGCGCGCCCCGTGCAAATTCAATCAGGTTCTCATTTAAAAATTAAAACTAACCCACACGAATAAAATAATCTAATACTTTAAAGGTTCATGGGCTCCAAAAGGTAGATTTTACACCAGACTCAATAGATTTTTTTTATGGATGAGAAATCATAGCTATTTAATTTGTACAATAAACTGCAATTTCTGTGTTTTAACACGCTTGATGAAAATATAGAGAAATTTAACAAACACAGATAAAAATGATATACTTTCGTAGAAAAAATTAAACCAGGTAAATATCAAATTATAAATATTTTACAGAATAAATATGACATTTAACAAGAACTCCATTTTGGATAATTTAAATATTATGAAAGCGGTAGAATGCAAAGAAAGAAGAAATTTCAAATTGCAGTTAAATAATTCGAAAACTTGGTTTAAAAATTTAAGCATAGATTAATTAATAAGTATTCAATAAAAATGATTGAAAATTTCTGATATACGCCATACAATATTGAAAACAGATATGGTGTACATACGCCCTCAATTAAATAATCATTATAAGACGAAATAATATAAAAGTCTTTCCATAATTAACAAATCATCAATGATTTCGTCATTCTGATGGAATTCTTATTATGGTAATATTTAAATAATTAATCATTAATATTATTATCATTTTAAATATTTTCCAGTATTTTTTCATGGAAACAAATATATATAATAAATTAGTTCGTTTTTTTTAAATAAAACTGTTCGTGAATGACATTGATTGGGAAAATGGTGTTTGAAAATGGGGTTCGGGAAAAAGATAAATAAATAAAATAATCGAAAATGTTGTCAATCCCTGATTTAGGGCATACGAGAGCGGTTGCGGACCGAGTGGGCCGGACTCGAGCACTATCGTCCTGGGATGATTGATATCGAGTGCCACTCCGGCCCTGGCTGACACGACCATTGAACGAATGTATGAAGTCCCCAAAATTATTTGGGGCCCCCGGGCTCCGCTCAAAAAATTGACATCGACGGATTTAATAATTAAATAATTATATACATCCTCGATAATATATTCCATAGAATTCAGCGAAATAAATAAAAAAAATCTTATTATTATATTTTTCCTTATAAAATATATCATGTTGATTGTCATAAATTAAGCTATGATTCTAAGCTATTAATTAATTGGGCAATCGAGGTTAATGTAAACTTCCTTTGAAAAAATTAACAATGACCCGAATGCGTCAACGCTTCTTCAGACATCTCGATTCAAATTATATTTGACTCTATATGTTATCCAAAGTAAAAAAAAATAATAATATTAAATCATTAAAAACGATATGACTGAGAGTGTCCAAAATTTATAGAAATTATGGAATGAGAATTTTTAGTACAATGGAATGCGAATACAATTATAGGGAGTTTATTTAATACTGGAAGGGTTGTTCGGTTATTTCAAAGGATTTGTGTTTATAAAGGACCAGTGCTTGGAATAAGAAAATAACGTGGGGCAGCAGATAAGAAATTATCAGTTTTGTTGAATTATTGTTTTATAATGGTGGATTATTTTAATATAAATGGATATATCAATTTTAATTATGCACGATTAATGATAAAAGATTTACCTCCATTGTATATTTTATAATGAATAAAAAAAGATGTTTAAGAATAATTAAATTATGATTTGAATAATAACTGAATTATTTTTTCAGTGTAAAAAAATTCATTAGTTCTTTTGTTTTAATTATTGTGTGAGATTTAATTGTTTTTACTTACCAGAGCAGGGGGTAGCGTCGCGGGGGGGTCCGCATGTCTCCCGGGGGCCTGCAGCAGGCCACAAGCCCACGCCGGGAATGACTCCAGCTTCTAGGTCCTCAGGATCTCTTCGGGGGCGGGTCGGATCGCGTAGGACGCCTATGGGCGTGGCTTGCGACAAACACGCCCAGTCGAATATATTTTTTCAGAGTATAAATTTGATATAATATCATAAAATACCTAACAAAGTATTCCATCCATATTATACATCCGAATTTAACCACAATTCTGCTATAACATATTATTTCACTTAAAAAAATGAGATTTTTCTGCATTATTCTGTGTAAGATAATGTTTTTTTACGAATGCAATCAATCTATGATTCATTATTAGGATAAATAGAATATTTTATAGCACAAATACATGTTGACAATCATTAATCTATCGATTTTATAATCTAGCAAGGATATTGTTTTATGTTATACGTTAAAATTCGAATTGTTTAATCAATATTTTGCGTTCTAAATCTTTATTTTATATAACAATGCTTACTTGTTATCATAGTTTAATCAATCATGTACGTATATCAATGCCATACCATAATAATGCTGAAATCATACCTATTTTTGGTATATAAATAATTACCATTATTTATTATAACTCTCTTCATATAATAATTTTATTTTAATACTATTACAACACCGATTAAATGTTATAGTTATAATTTATGACGGAGGATGAAGAGATTGTGAGACAATGAAAATACGCAATCATGTCAACGATCTGAGTAAAGTTCAATGAAATGATTTTCATCCGGAAAATCGTATTTTTTTATTGTAATGTAAGTTATAAATTAAATTATTTAAAAAAAAAAAATCGGATTTTATTAATTTAGCGGTCTGTATAAGTTCAATTGTCTTTGACGTATCTTGACATTGATAGCCATTTTCAATGCTCACTTTATAATCGACTATTGAAAAGAATTCGCGCGTTATGGCATGTTTGGCTATTTTATTCTTATTCATCAGGTGCCTTGTCTGTTCGGATGTAGGCGATCTATTGGTTCTTGTTTTTATTCTTCATACATTTATCGATTTTTAGTGAGCTGGAACAATTCTGGAGCTCCACAGCCGGTCCAGTTGCGAATGATACGGAGCCACGACAGTTTCTTTCTTCCAAACAACCGTTTACCTTCAATATTTATCTCCATGATGGTCTGCAGAAGCAGTAGCACGCCGACAGTGTCCGGCGCCTGTGGGCAGAACATTAATTAGCGTCCCTGTACGTCTAATGTGCTTAAAAAGACGAACTACGGGAATCACTTATATATGATTTAATGTCGTTTTTAATAAATGTAATTCATTTTAATAAATTATTATTTTTTTTCCTTTTGGCTCTTCTAATTACTCGACGCATGTGTGCACCGCACAATCTGGCCATATGGACGGCGCGCTCCTGTGCAGAAGTCGATATTTTGGTCCACGAATGATGTATCCAAAATTCTAAATTTTACGAGTTTTTACGATGTCCAGAAGCTCTGGTTCCTTCTGAAAATGTATTATTTGTTGTAAGATTTTTTGTAAAAATAAAATCATTATCTAGAACTTCATGTTATGCTTAATATTAATATCAAGTGGTTTTATTACAAAATTTATATAAATATATATAAGAATATATAATAGCATAATAATACAATGAATTAATACAATGTTTAATAATTTGCATATTATTTACATCTACTATCAACGTCGTCATTTTCATAATGCGCCTGACTTTCAAATGACTGATAACAGTTTCTAAGTGCTGTGACTATGCGATTATAGAAATAATTGGAAAAATTAGATTTATTTTATATTTTCTTTACATTAACGTGTTAAAAATCACCATAAAGAACACCAGTGA
Source organism: Philopotamus ludificatus (assembly GCA_022495035.1). Lineage (NCBI taxonomy): Eukaryota > Metazoa > Arthropoda > Insecta > Trichoptera > Philopotamidae > Philopotamus > Philopotamus ludificatus. The sequence goes on along the minus strand of JAGXCT010036592.1, from coordinate 26,614 downwards.
TTTTTGTATCATACAATTTTAATCATACATATTATCATCAATAGTTTTTCGTCTAATATTGTTGTTGAAAATAGCTAAAATATATTACTATAAATGATAAGTGCGAATAATGAATGATCTGATGGTAGCTGGTGGAAAATCTTGGCCCATATAAATGATAGAAGAACGAAGAAGTTTAATGGGGTACATATTAACCATTTAACCGCTATGGTCACCCCGGTGTGACAACTGTTAAATCACCGCACATGCTAACAACACGTGTTAAAACCTTCGTGTAAAAAATATTTGGATTGCAATGTGTTCATACGAGTCATGGAAGCATCTAGAACAGCGGTTCTCAAGTGAAATTTCACTGTGGCCGCATTATAAAAATCACCGGTCCTATGAAAAATGTCCTGTAATGCACCCAAATCTTGATAAAACAGCAGTTGCATTTCTTATTAAAAATGGATTAACTTATAAGTTTATATTCAATAAAATACATTATTTAAACATTTATTTATTTATCTAAAGGAACCAAAGTGCTTATAACTAGAGATAACATAAAAGAACAGCAAATAAACAGAATTATAGCTAGTTAAAAAATAAGTAAAAATGAAAATACATATAGAAAATATAAAAAATGAGAAACCTCAAAGAATATGTAAAATGAGAAAATGAAAATCAGAAAAAAAGAACCTATGCTGTCATATATATAACATATTGGTATTTATTTATTTAAAAGTAATACAAATGGAAATTGTTCAACAGTTCTCTCTTCCAATGCAAGTCGCATTGCTGCTTCTAAGTTTACATCTGTCAGTTGGTTTCGATATTTATTTTTTATAAAGTGCATCACTCTGAATGATCTTTCACAGTATACAGTTGTAGGAAAAATCGACAAAATTAATAAAGCAATTGTTGCTAATTCTTTATATTGACTTGATTCATGATCAACGTATACCTCCAACTAAAATTTTTGATCAGTATCATTATTAAAACGGTCTTTAAATACTTGATCATGACTGATTTCTAATAATGCATATTTTACGTTAGCCCAATTAATTAATTTGAATACTGAAAATGATATTAATCTTTTTTGTAGTGCTATAAAACTTCTATTTTTTTTATCATCTGTGCAAGGGAAGTATAAAAGGACAGTTTTAAAAACTAAATTTTAACCTTTTATCAAGTTCCAGATTTAAGGATTGAAGACACTGTATTATTTTTATGCTTAAATTTTAATTTAGAAGTAGTAGTTCGTCATTATCTAGGAAATTTAAAAAATAATAATCGATTCATATCGAGATTATTTAAAAAAATACATTTTTTTAAATTTCAACTATTGGTGGCCGCAGCAAAATCCTCTGGTGGCCGCATGCGGCCACCGTGGCCGCACTTGAGAACCACTGATCTAGAACCAATAAGTTTCATTAGTAAATTCAAGTTTTAGCTATACTTTTGAATTTGCAAATTTATTTGCGTACGGGACATAATTATGTATTTTTTTTAACAGCCAAAGGTATATTAATATTTAAAAGGCACAGAGTTCAGCTATTAATACGATTGAATTTATATCATTTCATCATCATCATCATTTGCCAGTCACGGACCTTATCAGACTCTCGAATGGTAGTCAAGGCAAGGAGTTGGAGTCTCACAATAGCGCGAGGACTCCTTTTATGTCCATACCGCGGTGGCCCAATCCGACTTGGTATGCGGTTTTTTATAAAGTGGTTTACTTCACTTATAATATTAGTTAAATATTACTTATTTAATTTTAATTTTTTGATGACCCATATAGAGATTTGGTAAATATTCTAAAGATGCGAGAGTTATAAGACTCTCGCACTTATATCCCCCTTTACCCAGTGTCATAAAGAATTCCCAGAATTCATAAATTTCGACGGAATGTTAACCTATCCGTAAATTAGTTCAGTCGCGGCTAACTTACATTATCAAACTTATTGTATGTTGTAGAAGTCATGACACAGGTTATTATTATTTTATGTTTTTAGAAAATTAGTCTAGGGCATTTATTTTCAATTAATATAGAATAGATTAACGCTTGGTCAGTGGCCATCCCCGTGTGAAAACTGTTAATTCACCGAATAAGCTAGAAACAAGTGCTGGAAACTTTGTGTAAAAGTTATTAGGGTAGGAATGTGTTCATACGATTCAGTGGCGCGCCGCCAGTGTCCGGCGCCTGTGTGCAGAACTGAGATTGGGGCTCCTATACCCCAAATTCTTTTTCCTAAACATTTGATGGTTAAAAATTAAGTGATTTTAATCGAATTATTTTAGATTTTAAGAAAATTTTACCCTTTTGGCGCCTCTTCGCGCATCTAATCTTCCGGCGTCTGTGTGCACCGTACAATCTGGCCATATGGACGGCACGCCCCTGATTCGATTCATTACTAAAAATATTAACAACGAGTTTGATTAGTAAATTCGAGTATTGTCTACATTTTTGTATTTGCAACATATGGGACATAATTATTTAAATTTCTCTAGCAGTTAAAGTGTTAAATCTTCGTTAGACAAGAATATTGCCGTTTATTTAACAGCCAATACCTGTCAATTGCGTTTAAAATAAATATATGAATTTCAGTTGCGTTGCATTAATGTACTTCCGTGTATATAAACGACATTGGCTGTGATATTTATGTTTATTTTACTTGATTATAAAATTTGTTACGTATTTATCGTGTCGCATAGTAATGAAGTAATCGTGTGTCATCGTTTATTTCGTCGGATATGCCCGAATGTTGACATAACGGATGGTCACCGCGAGTTTGAATTTAGCGCCCACATGTCGCGCTGCGATTGGTCCGCGTACTTGTTTGACGTCCAGTCTGACGGCGGGCGGGTTGCAGCCAGTTGCTGTCGCCGCGAGCCGTCACCGGTAGGCCGCCGCCCTCGCCCTCCGCCCTGCCCTGCCCCTCGCCCTTGCCACGTGGCCCCGCCAGGATACGCGCCCGGTTTGCGCGGTTAGGCAGCCATAAGGAGTGTCCCTCCCAGCTGATTATTTACAAACAAATGTCTAATATTTATTGTGACACGTCAACAATACGCGCAAATTTTATTTTTAGCACGGTTATTAATTATTGCACGAGCGGGCTCCGATGTAATTTCCACGAGTTGATAGTTGCCACACAGCCTTGGTGTCCTACATAAATTGGGCATTGACATGTGACAATTGGCGTTGATTATAACGAAATAAAAAATATTTAAAAAAAAAAAACAAAAGAATGCATATTTTTCAATACCAATATTCAATTATTGATTTGGCAGCACTGCATTTGTATGACATTTGTCAATGCAACCGTTTGGCATTTACGAATATTTGCTGCGTTAAATCAAGCGAGTATATAATCCGATAGAAATTAACCCTGACTTTTAATTCGCTTCATTGAATTCATATAAATTTGCTGTTAACACGTTGCCCGAGTCTAATTATCGGTACAGTGCGTGACTTGTGATGATAAGCATTTGTTGATGTTGAAAAATGTTTTTATTTTATCACCGTGTTTACTATAATAATAATATACATGTTAAATAAGATGACTGAGGTTTTATAATCTGATCTATGTCGATACTAATTTACAATGAGGATATCGCTTGAAAAATGTATCAAATGTAAATGGATGAACCAAGTGTTTTACTGTTTCATGAATTTAAATTGTATTTTCCTCAATTATTCTATCAAACACTGATAAGAATAATACACATATTGCGACATTTTGCACTACAATTTGACTGATAATATTTGTTATAATAAAAAACACGATATTATATCATGTAGAAATAATTAATTAATTAAAATTTTATTTATGTTTCAGTTTTCCAATGGCAGACGAAGCCATGGATCCCTGCGAATGTCTTAGTCATGAAGTCGCAGTACGAAGATTACTGAATTTGGTAATATATTCTTATATATTCAATTTAATTTGATATTATTTTTATATTAATGTAATTATTTATTTAGCTAAGGCAAACGCAATCATATTGCACCGATACCGAGTGTTTGGAACAGATCAATGCTCCAAATGCTGCAGGAAATTTTATGCTAACTGCATTGCTGGTAGGGTTCGCTTTGCTGATATACATGCTGCGCCCTAGATCAACAACTTCAAATATGGAACGGGAGAAACATATTAATAACAATCAGGTACGTCCGATGATATATATAATAATTTTATTTATATTATTATATTCGTTATTACTAAATTTCAGGGACCGTTGCCGCCACCAGATGCTCCGACTAATTAAATGAGATTTTTACATTAATTTCATCTATAATAATATAGAGAATTTTATTATTTTTATAAATCTAAATCATCGAGATTGTATTATACTGGCGTGATTTTCAGTTACGTTATGGTTTTTTTTTCTATATCGTAAATTGATTTATAATTTGATAGATATTTTAAAAATTATGTGTGTAAAATTTTACCATATTATTATTAGATTTGAAATACAGTTTATTTGTTTTCTCTTTATTGTGATGTCGTTATTACGTCATCTAAAATAATTATAACAGAGTTAGTTCTTACGAAGATTTAATTTTAATCGTTACATATTCTACAAACGCACAGTTCTAATGAAGACGTTTATGTTATTTGTATGGTCTAAAAATTTTACAACTCCGATTTGTCACAATTATTTCAATTTTAGTAGCTCGGATTTTATCCAAAGGTAATTTATTTTAAAAAAATGTAATTTTTTTTTCTAAACTGTGATATATTTATCTAAATCCGACATGAATAGGAATTGTCTAATTTTGAAACTATACGACAAACGTGTATATGACACTTTGTATATTTCAAAATTGAAATAATATATCTCTTGATTTTTCTCTGATTATAAAATTTTTTTTTATTACTATTAATTGTATTATATATGTATTTGTTTTTACTTCATATATTGATGTCATTAGCTGCAGTAGTAATTTGTAAAACTATATTATACTTGCCCATTGTCTTGTTATTTTAATTTAGTAAATGTTACATTATATGTTTTCCGAATAAATTATATCATGTATGGAATATAAATAGCAATATTGTATCAGTGTAGAATCACAAATCTATTCTTAAGCACATTCCTTTTAAAATATTCATTTACATGGAGTGGGGAGCAAATATTTAGTTGTATCGGCGGTGGAGCTTTTCTTTATTCTAGCTTATTCTAATCATCATATATTGTGTAACATATTTAAAAAAATATATTGTTGACAATTTATTCTCGTTGTAAATTTACCATTTTTCAAAATTGCACATCGGACGTAGGCAGAGATTGGTTATCGACCGTTTGTAAAATCCTTGATTACTCCGTTGGGCCGTTTTGATTCTGGAGACGCATGTCTATTTGATAGTTGATATAATAAGATTATGATTTTGAATATAATTTAAATTGATCAAATAGAAATGTATCTTTATTCTCCTGCATTTGTCCTCAAATTTAATTAATAGATGAGATGAGGCGATATGACGTATTAATTAATATATGATATATTGAAAAATATCGATGCTTATTGTGTGAGATGACGAGGGATAAATTTTGGGTTATAAAAATCCATTATACATAAAAATATGTTTATTATATATATATGTAAATTTTTATTTGGCATTATACATCATTGCAGTTAATCGCATGTTTAACATGAATTTTATAGTTTGAAATGTATGTAATATTTATAAAAAAAAACATCGAATCAGTCGTTATGGAATATTTGCATCTACAGATATTTTAACCACTTATATTCAAACAAAAAAACATCATGACTCACCGGTGAGACGCTAGCGGGTAGAGTGATTAAAGATATGATTCATTCGTGACACATGAAAAAATGGATGGAAACATATGGAAAAATGTTTGATGTATTGATTTTGTTCAATTTACAAAATACAATAAAAAATCCTAACCCCAAATTTAATGTGTGTCTAGTCTTCTATAGGGCGGATTTCTATAGCGTGGTCCCTATTTTGGCGTTATAAGAGGATTGACTGTATTTTAGTAATTGATTGGAAAATAACTCATTCATAATAGATAAATTATGGGATGCAAATTAAATATTAGCATTTAATTCATTTATTGTGTACATCTATCCTTTTTTTACACGGATAATAAAAAAAATATGCATAAATAAATATCGGAAATGGTTCTAGGTTAGTTATTTTTTATACGAAACTACATTTTCGAGATCCTCATAAATTATTGTATTAGTCAGGATGTTGTGACAACTGATTTACTTTCACAATAAATTTGGTTAAAATTTGATATTCTTTATAATCAAATTCTGTGTACTTCATTATGCAGGCTTAACTCCTGTTTCCAAACTCTTTTGATATTTGTTAGATCTTTAATTGTTTCAGCACTACATAGTAGTTCATCTGCTTCTTTGTTGCGGCTATTATCTGACTCCATGTCCATTAAAGTGAATTTAATTAAGCCTTTGTCATCTAGCATCTAATCGAGTAGAATATCGTCAACATTTTTATGTGAAATAATGTCCAAGATGTCGAAATAATTTACATTATTTGTTGAAGATATCTCTTGTTTATTTTGTTTATAGTAATAATTTTATTTCTGCAATTTTTGCAGAAATCTCCGCATAAAAAAAGGATTGGATGTTTAAAAAAAATGATATCGATATTCAAATAAATCATATTATTATATTTAATTATAAATATAATATTGAATAAACAATAGGATTTAATTTTGGCAGGTAGGATTTAATCTGAGATTTTATTTTGTATACGGCCATGTCTTCGGCACGCCACTCACTGAATGCTGAAGCGTAACATAATTGATATAATGTATTAAACGCATAAATTTAACGGCTTAAAGTTCTTGTTGTATTTTCGTTATGGATTCGCGCACTTTTTTAATAAGTCCACTCATTTGCACGTATTTTCCCGTCGAATCGGGCAGATTTTCAAAGTTTATAACATCGCATATGTCCTTGGAAAACTTATCGTCAGTCGGCAGTTCGTCGAATGGTGAAAAATTTTGGACCGGAGTGCCCATGACGCTGTCGCGGATGCGCCCCCGGACCGGAGTCGCCAATCCATTGTTGTCCGGAGTGTTTGGCAAATTGTCCCGAGACAAACTGCCGCTTGAGCTTGATTTTGCAATCGTAACCGACGTCGCCGCATTATTTGTTTCACTATCCGGAGAAACTGTGATATCTTTGCGTGGTGTGGTGTCGAGGATGCCGTTTTCAGATTGGATGCTGGAATTTAATGCTAGATTCCGTTCCAATTGTTCTTTTTCTTCTAAGGCTGCCATAATTAATAATTTTTGCGATTCTAAATCGGCTAACGAAGGCGATTCCGATCGTAATGATTCTTCATTCTGCAATATTAAAATATTTCATGAATTTTTATGTTATTTAATTATATTACGTAATCCGGAAAGAAATCCATGTTTTTCTTAAATAAATTAGCTTATAACATTATTCTAAAATATTATTGTTCATTTGGAATGGTGATGTACGAAAAAACCTTAAAACCCACCCTACCTTTAAATAATTGTATTTTTCTAAATAACTTTTGCCATACCCTTTTCTAACTTCCTTTAAATCTAACCTAACTCAATACCATCTTGAAATAAATGATATAAAAATATCATAATCCTCGACTCCCAAAATCCTTTTTCAGTAAATTATCCCCAGCTAAAATTAGAATAAAATAAAATGTTGAATCCACAACCCTCATAACCTTCTATCGTACCTTTTAAATGCACTTCGACCCTTTAAATCTCTCGCTTTTTCTTTTCTCTTGATCCATACATAACAAAACACGTAATTTATATATAAAATGTGATGAAAAAAAAACAGGCCTAGCCTCATACCCTTAGAATCAAGGACAAAAGAAGTAAACCATTTTCCATCTCTCATCTCATTTTTTTAAATTAATTTAAGAGATTTTTAGGCTGCGTTTTTTTTTTATTATTCAGCAAATGTTCTAACAATCTAAACAGATTCTATATCTGGTGAATACGGGGGATGTGAAAGTATTTCCCAATTCAGTTTCATCGGTGATTTTAGTTTCCTGAAGACGTGCATAGTCTTGTTCAAGAATAATCCTTTTTTTTTGCATAATCATCATAGGCGCAACAGCCCTATTGTAGAGCCCTGGCGTCATCCAACACCCATCTCCATTTAAGTAAGTAAATTTGAATGATGCAGTGTCCCTCTGTACACAGTCCTACCACCTCAACATTGGTCTTCCTTTTCTCCGGGGACAGGAAGCCTTCTTAACCATAAGCCATTCGGTGGCTGACTGTCCCGCATCCTTAAGACGTGACCGGGCTACCGGAGTCTGGCCACTCTGATAACAGCTGTGACTGGTATATCCTTATATATAGACGGTACAGCTCCTCGTTGCTTTGGATACGCCATTCCCCGTCGCCGGATACTGCTCCAAATATTTGTCTCAGAATCATCCTCTCCAGGATATCCAGTTGTTTTAGATTCGTGTGTTAGGACGGGCATGATGAGGGTCATGTAGAGCTTGACTTTGTCTCAAATTCTTCAAATAACTCAGATTGAACATGCACTTTCCGGATTACCTATTAGTAAAAAAAGCTTACCGCATTGTTTAATGGGCTCGGTCGCGGTGAAACACCGGGAGGTAATGGGGGTGGTGATGCACAAACCGGCGGCAATGGCGGGAGATCCGCAGGCGGAGGTGGTGGCAAATCTTCTGTCGGCAGAGGAGGTATAAACGAATCCATATGCACATCTCCGTTCTCGGCGTGTTCAAATTCTAAAAATAATAATTTCATTGGTTCAATCTCGATTCGATGGATCGATTAATTATTAAAATGTTACCTGGATTATCTATATCCATATCGGTTTCGATTGATGTGTCTCCCGGCTGTAACTGAGGCTTTACCGCTGCCATCTTTTTGCGTTTATACGCACGAGCTGCTCTCGGCGCCAGTCTTTCAATCATTAGCATTTTACTATCGTCTTCGTTATACGGGAGATAACCATGAATGCCACTTTCCTAAAAATATTTATGAACATTAAACCAAATCGCAAATTGGAATGTAGCTTTCAATAAAAAACATACATCAATATATTTGGAACCTGCTGGCACGTTGAATCCAGGGAAATCAATTATTTTATTTATGTCATATTCATCTTTTGAACCGGCCTGTGTAGATTTCTCCTCATCAGAATCAACTAAATTACCCTAAAAATGAATTTGCGATTAATATTCAATTCATGTCAATTATATTGCGGAAAATAAATTATTTACGGATGAATCGAATAAGGATATTCCTGAATGAGAAACTTTGGCATTGAGCAGCCATCCGGGTGGATAGCCGAGATAGCGCATTCTATAAATATGAACAGGTATTTGATTTCGTTCCAAGCCTAGTGCGTGACGAAGTTTTCTCGATATTTTCCCCGGCACAATTCTGTCATCCTGCGTTTGCTCTTCGGCATGATACCGTCTGTTAAAATAAACGATGTTTAATGATAATGCAGATGAAATTTAATATTTATCGAATAGATAGCTTACAGATTCTTTGTTTTCATTTCCTTCCGCTTCTGATTGATTTTATTGAAATTTTTAGGGTGTGGACAGCTCTGCAGCAAATGATTGCCGTCGCAGTTAAAGCATTCTTGTACTCGGCTAGGCCTGTAAACTTTAACCTCAGGTTCGATTTCATCATTTAAAACACCGTATTTCTGCAATTATATAAATTCAAAATTAATATCAATATTGTATCCGTTTAGCCATAAGGAGGATGAATCATTGTTTACTTTTTCATATGAAGGCACTTTGATTTGTTCCAGAGTGAAGGGCTGTGTGTCCTCGACGAAGAGTTGGTCGGGTAGCTGGTCGGCTTCTTCGTAAAGGCTGGGATCGCTGGGCCAGGCTAGCAGGTCGGCAGTGGCCGAAGGCTGATCGGGGTCAGAGGCCACGCGGCCCAGGTCTTCCACGTCACGCAGCAGGCGCGCCAGGCGCAGGCGCAGCAGGTGGGCCGTCGCCGCATCGCGGAAATGGACTCGCAGCAGCGGCATTCCCGATTCCTCGGAGAACGCCATAACCACAACACTATCGCCGGGAACCACTGACAGTTGTCACCAGTGTGGCCAACCGTATACACCGGCGCAATCTAACCCCAGGTAAGCAACAAAATAATGCCCCATAAAATATATAAAAATAAAAAATACTATCTGAATTAGTTTAATAACTACTATGATAATAATTAAATCTAAAAGATCAATATTTTTTTCTAGCATATTTTAAATAAATACGTATATTTTGTTTTTTTTTAAATGGATTTTGAATTAAATCCATTTCATATCAAAGAAATGCTTATAAAACCAAATTTAATTTAAAAAACAAGTTAATAAGGCTACCATAGAATAATGTAGAGTCCAACTTTTGTTTTTTATAGTCCTCTCCAAATACTGATATGAATAGTATTAAATAATCCCGCATCCATCATTTTCCTCGATTTACTTTTTACCTCATTTGGTCATTTTTGTTTCTCATTTATTGAAAAATCTATCGCTTTAAAAATATATAGTCGTTTAGAAATACTATAATGCTTGCTTACTTCTTATAATGCTTTATCTACTGACACATATCACAAAAATTTTTATCACCTATTATTGTTCTGATTCCCCCGATTATTATATATATTAACCGATCCGTCACTGCGACTCGAAAAAAACTGCGTCGTCCTATTTATATTGAAAAATAGTCACTTGACTTAAAAAAATGGATTATTCTAAGAATAAAAATAGTAATTCATGATATGCTTCAAAATTTGGTCGATATTTTAAATTTTTCTACTATTCAAAATGACGCATAAATAATACTCGTCCCGCTACAGACTGAAGACACGCCGCCGAATTCTCACGGCAAGTGTCAATTAGTACGTTTCATTCCCACTTGGGACACGTTTGTTTTTCATATATCTAAATAGCATAATTTTTTTGACCTCTTTCAATGCTGCGACCTTTGATCTTGCTTATCTAATAGCTCTTATTTCCTTAACCATGTAAGCCTCGTTATTATTCAATAATGTGGAGATCATATACTACTTTCTTTCGGACACTACTTTAAGTATTCGATCATCAAATGAAATCAATAGACAAGATTTAATAAGACATTTCATTTATTTATTATTTAAAAATAACATGTTTTAAATTCATAATATAAAATGACTGAAATATTTTGTATTAAAATTCATTAGTACGACATTTATTAACATTAACTAAATAACAAAATATAATTATTTATTCAACTAGGCATTATTTTATCAATAAACAATTAAATAAGTTAATACTTTAATTAAAAAAAAAAAACAACCGATAATATAATGCACTTGTATACAGACATCACAAAATTAATAAATGAATTTGATTGCGAGAAAATGATTAAGATAACAAATCGTGGTTTCGTCACTAAAATATTTATATTATTATTAATACTGATTTATAATATGTTTCTACCGCTGTACATTCTTACGCTAAACAATATGGTGTGCAATGCAAATGCACTCTGACCGAATGAATTACACGTAATAATTCACATAAATAACGAAAATCTAGAACATATTCGGGACACGTCGATTGTAGCGAGAATGCGCCAATTAAATTAGAATATCAATCGTTGATTTGTTACACTGTGCATCAAATGCGATTAGGAATGTCATAGAATTGTTAATATTTTTCAACATTTATATTTTTATATATATTGAATTTCAATTATTTATATTTATATATATTGTATTTCATTATTATATATATATAGTATATATAATATATTTCGACACAACATTTATAACATAGAGTAATAGCTCGCATCAAAATATAAACGTTTATAAAAATATTTTTTAGGCGGATTATCGTAAAGCTTGTTATTTGTATCATTAGTATTGTCAAGCGAGAAAAACAATATATTATATTTCATAGAAAAATTGGTTTAATGCACTTCTGGACGACACAGACTTATTACAAGGCTCATTAGGTGTATGTATAATAAATGTAGATTATTACCAAATACTGAAAAAGTATTATTATAAAAATACCTTACGTATATTATATATATAGCACATGACTATACTATCTTATCTACAATGAGATCGTATTCTAACATGGTTCAATTTTAGAATACTTTTTATTCACTGGAATACACATTGGGGCTAATTGCGTTAAAAAATATTTATATAAAAATCGACGTCATTTGCAACAGTAAAAATCGATATAAAATGTCAATCTCGGATTAAAATAGTGTATAAAAACAACGCTCAATATATTTATTATTTAGTTAATGTAAATAAAAGTGTTCTAAAAACGTAGAGATATCGGATATAAGCATTCTTTCAAAATATAAAAGCTGATTATGGCTCTATAAAATCTTTTGCTGTTAGAATAACTATTATATTCTAAAATTGTGTCATGTAAAGTAGCTTGATTTACAATACATAAAAACATATCGATTAAATCTGTCATTCTACGTTAGAATAAAAATGCATGTAATTCATTATACATATATATTCGATGTACAAAAAAAATACATCACAGTTTCTCATATTATTAAATTAATATGAAGAAAATTCTTTAAAATAAATTAATTTGCATCAAAAAGATGGGCTTAAGGCCAAAAACAGTATTGCCAACATCACGGTATTATTTAGTTTTAAATTGCTCTGTACTTATAAATTAATTGCTGAAAGCTGCATATCTTTACGATGCTAATAATATCAATAAAATTTTGTAGATAAAAATAATAAAAACAAAGTTGATTAGCTGTTAGCATTTTAAATATATATATATATTATTTGGTGGGCGAGAAGTGTATAAATGAAGTCAATCAATTAGACCGAGCAGCTGAGGGCAATGCTCAAAAAATCCTCAAATCCGATGCTAATGACTCCTTGTTGTTCAGTGTCACGCGAACGAAACGCTTCGGTGAAACGTTGTATCTGAACGCAGACAACGATGAACTGATCGACGGACACGTGTTGTTTCTCGGCGGGATCGCTTTTGGCCACAAGAGTTTTTATAAAATCTGGACTGAATCTGAATCCCATCTGCGTTAGAGCTGAAATTTAAAACAAAATACATAACACGTCTCACAAAAATTAGACAAGAAAAATGTGTGGAATTTTTTAATTTCTCTGACCGTTTAATACCGATTGTTACAATTTTCGCGTCGGTACACTTGTTTCTGACGTATCTTCACATTTGTGGCCATATTGGATACTTAATTTATTGTAGGCTGTCAAAAACGTTGAATATTTGCTTAAAAATAACACCATTATCTTGACTTAGTCTCCGTATTCACTCGATATGGTCTATTCTAAGGAGCGAATTTGACCGTTCATGATCATCTCAAACGCCTAGGTTTAATCTCAAAGATCGACATGGTTTCCTCATGTTTTTATGGAAAGAATTTTGTGCCGTCGCGTTAACGCTTGTGATTTGCTTCTCGAACGTCAAGAAAATGATCCATTTTTAAGCGCATCATCACTGGGGACGAGAAATGGGTTGTCTACAACGATGTTAAACGGAAGACATCATGAAGTAAAAAAGATGAACCGGCTCAAAGCACTTCGTAAGCCGATATTCATCAAAAAAAGGTGATGCTATCTGTTTGATGGGATTTCAAAAGAATCGTTTTTTTGAGCTTTTACCGAACAACACAACGATCAATTCTGAAGTATACTGTCATCAGCTGGACGAATTGAATGGTTCAGTTAAACAGAAAATGTCAGAATTGCGCAATAGATAATGCGAGATCTCATACAAGTTTTTTAACTCGCCAAAAGCTTTTACAGCTTGGATGGGATATACTGCCAATCCCACCATATTCTCCAGATCTGGCACCTTCTGATTATTATTTGTTCCGGTCTATTTTTTCTAGACGGTAAAACCTTCCGTTCAAAGAGGAAGTCAATAATCACCTGGATCAGTTTTTTGCCAGAAAAGAACAAAAAATATATGAATGTGGAATCATGGTACTGCCAGAAAGATGGCAAAAGGTATTGGACCAGAATATTCACAATAAGAATCTTTTATTTTCATAAAAAAAAACGAAATTACTTTGCGAACAACTTAATATATCTCGGATCACTACTTACGAGTAATGGAAATTGTGAGCCAGAAATAAGAGGACGAATGTCGAATACGATGTCTAAGCTATCGACAATATGGAAAAAACAGAGGGATGTCCAAAATGACAAAAAAACGTTTAGTGCAAGTCTGGTATTCTCAATTTTTAATTACGGTGTAGAAATCTGGATTATAAAGGACAATATGAAAAAAAAAATTGATGTCTTTGAAATGGGATGCTGGCGACAACTGCTGAGAATACCATGGACCGCTAAACGCACAAACGTGTCTATCCTGAAAGAAATGGGGAACGATAAAGTTGACTGACTTTCTACCACATGTCTCAAAAGGATTCTTCGATACTTTGGATCTCGTCAGAAAGAAACGATAGCCTGAAGAAGCTCGTCGCACTTGGAAATATATAAGGAGATAGAGGAAGGGGCAGGGATCCCACCCACTGGAGTGACCGAGTGATGACTGCCACAGGTAGTAGCTCGATGCGAGATGCAGAATGCAGAGAATCCCGAAGAGACAAAATCAAGAAATTCGGAACAAGAATGATCCTCAGACATGAGGGTGCCGCAATGATTCTGGCACAAGTGTACGACGTATCCTGTTAAATTCCACATATTTTCCTTTTTATCAAACCCGTATATGAATAATTGAACAGATCGTAATCATACCTTGCAAGAGTTCAGTTTCGTCGATTCGACCCGACTGATCGCGGTCAAACGAATGGAAGACTCCGAGCCATTGATTGATGTAGCTGTACAGCTTGTCAAACTCAGCCATGTCAATGGTGCCGGTCAGATCGGTATCGAAAATACCTAAAATCAACAATCCTTATAATATAATCGTCCAAAGCTATATTAATGTTCGATTAAACGTATCGACGCGATGCTCACCGATCATCAGACGGCAGGCGGTGTCCGAGAAATTTTTGCCCTGAGAATTGATAAGCGCGGCTTGCAACTCGCTCGCGTTGATGTGGCCGGAACGATCTTTGTCGACTAGACCGAACCACTTCTGTACTTCCGGATTGATGTTACTGTTCTGCCCCGAACCTGGATTGTACGCTGGCTGCCATCACATATGTTAAAAATCACTTTTTAGTCGCTATCAATAGCTAGGAACTAGGGTTAATGTCTATAATAAATAATACGCGATAATAATAATTCGATACTCTGTACAATATTTACAAAACTGAAGGCGAACGCTTAACTATATAGATCAGTCTTTGATTGCCCCACAGATTGGCAAGTTTTACGGAATACAACAAATAAAAACACAACTTATTATCTATGCAACGTTTACGAGTACGGGTAAGTTCGATCGGGCGCCAACTCGGGCACAATCTCGTCCAACGCGTGCATTTGAATACTCATATCGTGATCACAGTCATCGCTGTAAATTATCCTATCGTCCCTGTTGAGGAGCAGATGATTCTCGCCGGGAATCACGTGCGCCAGATTCACGTACACGGACACCAAGTTCGAATTGTTCAAAATTGGGGGCACTTCGTTTATGTCTAAGCTGCTTCGTTTTGCCGAGTCGCCGGTGCCGCTGTCTTTGCATGACGATCGCTCCGAAATATTGTCACTGTATATTTGGATGCCGGTGTCGCCCTCGACGGACAACGGTGCCATTTGGAACGAATCCGGCGGGCACTGGGGGAGAGCTTTCCTCATACGCTTTCTCGTATGGTATATGATGAAGACCCAAATTATGGACGTGCCGACTGCACAACAGACGACCGTTATTATAATTATACCCATCATATCGTCGTCGCTGTTGAATATAGTCATCGTTTGCGGTAATACTTTCAATTCGGCGGAATCTCTCACCGTGCCGAGAGAGTTTGCGATTTCACATTCGTACAATCCCTCATCGGAAGGCAACGCTCCTACGATTATCAACAACTGTTCTTCAGCTGTGAAGAAATGGCGTTCGGTCCGGACGATTGGAGAACCGTCTTTGAACCAACGCAAAGAAGGCTTTGGCGATCCCGATATTCTGCATTCGATCACTACCGATTCTCCGGCGAACGTTTCTTTATTTTCCATTGCGTTAACGAACGACGGACGCTCCAATACGGTCAGCGTGGCGTTCGAAATAATTAAACCGGCCGGATTTTTCGCCGAACAGCTGTATACACCGTTATCGATGATTTTGGAATTGACGATGAAGAATGCATCGTCCGCCGGCAT
This sequence comes from Philopotamus ludificatus, assembly GCA_022495035.1. Classification (NCBI taxonomy): domain Eukaryota; kingdom Metazoa; phylum Arthropoda; class Insecta; order Trichoptera; family Philopotamidae; genus Philopotamus; species Philopotamus ludificatus. The sequence continues at coordinate 10,339 of JAGXCT010036592.1, read as the reverse complement.
CATGTGCATTCGTCGCTCGTGCGCCGCCGGAAAATCGTTGCCTTCGTCTTTATGCCAGGCGATTTCAGGAATCGGCTGACCTTCGGCGGCGCACTCCAGCTTGGCGGTCTCGCCCGCGTTTATCGTAATATTCGACGGCGTTTTTGTAAACTTGGGATAGATGACGGTGGTTATTCGAGATTTGTTGGAGTACGTCGTGCCGTAACCGTTGGACGCTATGCATTGGTATTTTCCGGAGTGGGCGTCGCTGATGTTCGAGACTATCAGCTCCGATAGATAGTGCATCTCTCCGTTTTCGGTGTCCTCGTATTGCTTGACGTTGGCGTTGGTGATGTTTGCGTCGTTACGTCTCCACAGAAACACCATTTTGGAATAGCTACTCGAGACGGCAACGCAACGCAGCGTCACCGTGCTGCCCTTTATGCCCATTTGCGATTCGGGATGCTCGATTATTTTCGGTTTCGGTAAATCGTCGCAGGTGAAATTTTCGCGGCTCAGCTGATGCAGCATCATTCCGCGAAGCTTGGCGGGGTAGGCGCAGACCGCCTTCACCGTGTCTCTGTTAAACAGGGGGGCCAATCGCAACGAGAACCATTGGAGGTTGCAGTCGCAGAGCAGACTCGACGTGTTCAACGAGAACTCCTTCAGGTTGATCAGTGGATCGAAGGACTGCTCTTGCAGGGACGTGATGTTGTTTCCGCTCAGATCCAAAGATACAAGCGACCTCAAATCCGAGAAGGCTCGCTCGCCAACGGATTTGATGTGATTTTTTGCCAGCGAAAATCGCATCAAAAAATGCAATCCCGTAAAGGGAGCATACATGTCTTCGACCGTCCAAGAGATCTCGTTTCGACTGAGGTCGAGTACTTCGAGGTTCGGAACGGATGTGAATGCGTTCTCGGCGATGAACGATATTCTGTTACCGTCTAAATTCAAAATTTTCAATTTGGACAGGTGTTCGAAGGCGGTGGAGTTGATCGTTCGGAGAAGATTATCGGACAGATTCAGCTCTTCCAGCCGTTCGCTCCATTCCCAGCATCCCGATTCTATCTCGATCAGTCGGTTGGAGGACAGACTGAGGATCGAGAGAGAATCGAGGCCGCACATCCACCGCTTGGAGACGGTCGATATTAAATTGTTGTCCAATTGCAATACGGATATTGATTTTAGTCCATAGAAGGCGCCGTCGCTGAAAGTCTTTATTTTGTTGTGTCGAAATCTGAGGCGTGCGAGATGGGTCAGGTTATGGAAGACGAGAGCTTCGACTTCGTCGATGTTGTTTTTGTTGATTTCTAAAGCTTTCAGTGATTTCAGGTGTCGGAATATACCCTTTGAGAGTTTCGATAGGCGATTCTTGTTGAGTCTCAGCTCGACGAGGTCGGGGACATCTTCAAAAAAATCGGGTTTGATGTCTTCTATGAGATTGTTGCTGAGACGCAGCGCGCGCAGACCGGGGGGCAGCGCGTCCCGTTGAAGGACGGCGAGACGATTGTGCTCAAGGTCCAGCTCCTCGAGCAGCGGGGCAGTCCGCAGCGACGGCAGCCGCTCGAAACGGTTGCGCGCCAGTATCAGTTGCCGCAGCACGGGCAGCGTCAGCGATGGAAGTTCGCGCCAGTTGCCGCTCAGCACGAGCCGCCGCAGTCCGGTCAAGTCGAGCGCGGCCAGAGCGAGGGGGTCCGGGTCGCCCGTGAGCTGCAGTACTCGCGCGAAGGGCGGCAAGGAAGGCGGGGGGCGCGCGCAGACGACGCTCTCGAGCCCGGAGCACTCGCAGGGCGGAGGGCACTCCGCCCGCACGGCCGCTAGCGCCAGCGCCGCCAGCAGGGCGCGCACGGCCATCCTGCGGCTGACAGCGACGCCTCCGCCTTGTCTATGTCCGCTCCCCGCGAGACCATAGACAACAGATATATCGGCTCGGCGACATTGAATCTTTGTGGACGGACGCACATCGCCGAAACGCACTCGCAATCGCTTTATGGCGACGTTATATTTTCGATTAATAATAAACAAAACGAAAAAACCAAATTACCGCCATCAATTTATGACCGAGATTCTACTAGTATTTAAAAATAAATATACCCTTGATTTTTTTTACACGGTATATACGTTTCACAAAAACCGTGTAAAAAGTGATAAAATTTATAAAAAAAATGAAGATTGGTTTCCTAATTTTAAAAAATTGTCATTCAGCCAAATCAGCTAAAAAATAATTTATACAAAATATAATTTACACATGTATTTAAATACGAAAAAAATATATTAACGACCCATCTAATGTGTTGTTGAATTTATTTTTTCTAGGAAATCTGTTATCCACTTCTTGATATCCAGCAATACAAATATGCTGGTCCTGTTGGAATTTTGAAGTTCGTTCTAGGTTGGGATCATAAGTGAGAAAATGCTGTTCCATACTCTTAGCAAATTACAAGCCTTGTTGAATTAAAACAGTTGTTTAATTTCATATTTTTGTTTACTTCTTTACTCATCGATCATTGGCCATTGTGACGCAACAATGCATTAAATTATAAATACATCTGTACACAATACACAAGTATTTGTACTTCTAAATGGCCGGGTTATTTCAAAACCATGTAAAAAAAATTCGTGTATTGACGCTTTGAGACATGCTCAAAGTCTAAAAAAATGTTTGTTTGGTGTATTTGCGTTAGTTTTTACTTGTATAGTTTTCCTGTGAACCATTTCTATTCAAAGTTATCTATCAAAATATCAATTGACCAAATCTATAAACCAACCAAATTACTTAGTCTTCATTAATTTAGTCAATAGAGAATTTTTCGATGGAAACGAAACTGGAAACTCATTTCTTGAAGTCTCTTCGGACACGACTCTTTAATCTTTTCTTGAATGATTTAATTTACAGAACAATTACATATGCTCATCCAAGTGACTGATAGTAAATTAAAAAATCGTTGCATAAATGATGACTATCGGATTAGGAGGTATTTCACTTTTATGTATATTAAATATTTTCTTGAAAATATAATCCTTAATATCAGCTGGCTTTGGTTAAAAATACACTGATGCATTTTTTTTTTAAATATAATCGACACAATATGCCAACATCTACATTTTCATTTAAAATAATTTAAAATTATTTTTCTTTTTCTTGAGTCGGCACCCTCATGTCTGAGGATCGTGATTCTTATTCCGAATCTGCTTGATTTTGTCTCTCTGGGATTTCTCTGCATTCTGCATCTCGCATCGCAGCTACTACCTGTGGCGGTCATCACTCAGTCGCTCCAGTAAATAGGATACCTGCCCCTTTCCCCGTGTCCTTGTACCTTTCCAAGCGTGACGAGCTTCTTCAGGCCATCGTTACTTTCTAACGAGATATCCAAAGTATCGAAGAATCCTTTTGAGACATGTGGTCGAAAGTCGGGTCATCTTTATTGTTCCCCATTTCTTTCAGGATAGACACGTTTGGGCGTTTAGCGGTCCATGGTATTCTCAGCAGGTGTGCCAACACCACATTTCTAAGGCGCCAATATTTTTTTTCATGTTGCCCTTTATGGTCCAGATTTCCACACCGTAATTAAAAATTGAAGATATAGAAATTCTTCAACCCACTCCAGATTCGGAAGTTTGACGGATCTAGATAGCTTATTCCTTCAACTGAGTATCCGCTTGGTTTTAGTAATATTGATCTCAAGTCTTAGTTTTTTACATTCATAGGGATTTTTTTTGAGCAGTAGTATTATCATCATATTTTAGATTTTAAATTTGTTTACCGTCTATTTTAAACCCACCTTCACAGTTTTCAAGAGCTTTTCTCATGATATACTCCTTGTATATAAGTTAAATAGGTCTGGAGAGAGTATACAGCCTTGTCTTAACCCTTTTCCTACGAAATTGACTTTATTTTGACTATTGCAGTGTTGTTCTTATACAGCCTTCTGATAAGGTGTCTAATATGTAAAGGTGCGCCCATTTCTTCTAGCTTCTTCCATAAACAGTTCCAATTTACTAAATCAAACGCTTTTTTGTAATTTTCTCTCATTTAAAATATTATTATTAAAAAAGCTTAAATGATTATTTAATCCACATAGTACAAAAAATAATTGAACTGTCCATTGTCGTGTTTTTCTTAGAAATGTAATAGTTTTTGCATGCTGTTCACTTCCAGTTTGTATCAATGATTAGTTCTATAACTCATTTTCCATCGAACAATTCATGCAGATATCTCCAAATATTTTACAAACTAAATATACCATCCGAAATCAGTTACATATAAGCTATTATAGTTCTAGGCATGCATTTCAAAAATATGAAACCTTAAATTATTTAAATAAAAGCATAAATATCAATATAGAAAAGGGAACTATTATCATATAAATAAATAAATTAATTGTTTGTAAACTTCAAATAATCATGTAAATCATTATCTAGAATTCAAAAGTTTTATCAAATATATATTTTAGAATTGATAAGATAAGAGAGTTATTCAACTTACATTGTATGCCATTGCGAAGCTGTCAGCTTGACGTTTGTCACTGTCGAAGGATTCTCTGCGATATCAGTGCTGCCAACCTAACGACAACCAAATGAATTACAATTAAACCCCGTTTTTGAAGGGACTGATAAAAAAACGTAATTAGTGAGAAAATGTAGATTTAGGGTTAGAAACGGGGTACTATAATAAACAGGATTGTTGAAATTTAACACAAATAGTGGGAAAACATGAATTCCGGGAACGCAAAAACAGGATTTAATTGCATATACATAATATAATGATATTTAAATTTATCGAATAAAAGTCGCTAATACATTCATTGGCAGTAATATTCGATATTAATTATAAATATATATTTTAAAATTAAATATTCATATTTTTTTTGTCGTAATGTTTCAAATATATATTCAATGAATTAAATTCGGGATTTAATTCGATTTTATGTATTGTTATTGCTATAAGATTAGTTGGCTGAAAAGGTTCGCACTGATTACCTATCATCGTTTTGAAAACACCGATCCGCGATTGTCTCGACTAGTGTGAGTCAGCCGTCCGATTCGCCTGTCGTTTCTTGCTTCCCTTTTGCGACACGACACGTCAAGTAAGTAGCCCCCAGCCGAAGAAATATATTTCACGCATCTGTCAAACACAATCTTGGACTATATTTATTATTATTATTATAGTAACACATATATTTGATGTTAATTGTCAATTTAACACTTATTATTAAATACACACTCCCGGTGATGATTCATAATTAGCAAGACAAGGATTGCAATTATTACGGATTCCATATCGTATAATAATAATAATGCACACTGTTTTGACATTTCAATATATTTCTAAAAATATTTTTTTTCATAATTGATTTAAATGAATCACAATATATATTATACATCATTTCATTGTTTCAAGGAAAACATTGCTATATTGTATAATTTGAATGTATGAGTCATTTTGTGAAAACCAATTGGCAGATAAGGAAACTCAAATAAAATAATTAATATAATAATTATTCCGTTAGAAATATGTATACACAATATGATAAATGTGCATGAAATGAGATTTAATTGTAGAATAGTTTGCGTGTTATCAGACGTTTACATTAGCACATGAGAATGTAGATCAATTAAATCGTGTAACTCTTAATAATATAATAATATTTCACGTCATTGAATTTTAAGTTATAAATTGTCAATTGCCCACAATTAATATCTTAAATACTGTTAGCACTTATCCAAAATAAAAAAAAGGATATATAATAAGGGACAAATCTGATGTAAACGTCATATTTTTTTTAATAATAATCTAACTTAACAAAATATGTATATGTTACGTGTTCTTCATTAGTCGGCACCCTCATATCCGACGATCGTGACCATTCTTGTTCCTAATATTCTTGATTTTGACGGCGATCCTCTTGATGTTACAATATCAATTATTAATTATATATGTTCCATTAATAGTAAAAACTGCATTGTTTTAAATCAGTCGTTCCCAAAGTTATTCCAATGGACCCCCGGGGATCGTTGTGACCGCTGAGGGGGTCTGGAAAATTAAAATTAATTTTGGGATGCATAGAAAACGCCAAGGGGTCAAAATAATTGTGACCATTTAAGTAATAATACAGCAAAAAAAAGGATTGACAAAATGTCTCAGTGAGTAGAATATTCATTATTTGAGTATTAAAAACATTTCTATACAGCTTGACGAGTCAACTTTGCCAGAAAACATAGCTTAACTTTTACTCTCACACAGTGGCGGATTTAGCACTCGAGAGGCCCCAGGTGCAATACAATTTTGAGGTCCCTATATTATGCATTCTACCCGCACGTTTTTTAACTCAATTTGCAATATTTTGGATAATTAATTAATTTCACATAAATTATTGCAAAAATATAAAATTGTATTTTTTAATTTTTATTGCTTCTTTTTCTTTTTTTTATTAGTTTCTTGAAGATTGATATTAGTGATCACAATGTTACAAATATGTATTATTTTAGAAAAATTCAGGGGCCCTCTGAGGGCCGACGACCCTTGCGGAGTTGTATGTCGAGGGCCTCAATTCATTGTTTTGGGTTAAGGTAGCTACATGATTCTGAAAAAAATGTCAATTCAAGCATAAAATCTGATTACTTTAATATAGTATTATTTTTAAGTTTTGAATCTATGGATCATGGTTTGTGGAACAGTCAGGCCCCCTGAATTAATGAGGCCCCAGACGTGTGCATGCATCTCAAAAAAGCTAAAAATTTTAGCTTTTTTGATATGCATAGAAGAAAAAAATTCTCAAGAATTGTTATTTGTCAGATTTTTGGAAACAAATACGAAAGGTGAAACAATATTTAATGAATAAAAAGATTTTTCGATGTAAATATCGATAATATCCTCTCCGTTGTTACTGACGGTTTTTCAGCAATGGCAGGACGATGCCGAAGATTTCTGGCATACCTAAAACAAGCTATTATGAATGTATTATCTGTACATTGTGTCATTCATCGCCAAAAATCCTAGCGAACGCTTTTTATGACTCACTAGATTATGTCAAAGATGATAATCGTTTACTACTCAACACAAAAGTTCGTTGGTTATCTAAATGTGCATATTCGGATCGATTTTATGCACATTTTGATTTAGTGTTGGAATTCCCGAAATGTAAAAACAATTATTTGCGACTTAATTTAATCAATTAAAAAAATGACATAAGTATAATATCTGCAGTTGCAAAACTAGAGAACAAAAGATATGGAAACTGAGAGAAGAATATTCTTTCAAATTTTGTAGGAATTCTTTATGACACGTAGGTATGAGAGACACATTCCCTTTGCATCTTTATCTAATCTTTAAATGGGTGAATGGCGCTTTGGACTTTTTGTTATGCCATCCATCCATCGTAGTCAAATAAATATATTTATATTTTATTTTTACGTTACCTCGAGTTATGTAGAGTTATTTCACTTAGGGTTCATGTTGAAATTTTCGCTATGAAACGGGAATAGTAGGTTTGGGAACCACTGATCTAGATAAATGGTAATTCGACGGAGCAAGATGATGGATAAATAATTACATTCCATTCATATTCCATTAAATTTATCCCCGAGTAATTTTAGCTGTAAGAGGTCTCGAATTATCTTGTTAAAATATATTTTCTCTATTGAATATCTGGGTCTTTCTCCATGATTTGCTTCTTTTATCTGGACATATTCAAGAATTTTATAATTGATAATCCCTTTACAATCCCACCATACTGACAAAGGTACCTTTTTGATCATTGGGTTTAGTTTCGGTGTTGCCAGTGGTACCTGCCCTTTTGATTGCCACTGTTTTCGTGACATTGGTTCGAGTACATAAGTCACTTCTCGTCCCCAGTCACAAGATGTCGAAGAAATGTTAAATTTTCCTCTAATTTTATTAATTCTTGACACATTCCAACGCGACAGATTTGTTTTCATCTCTTATATGATGCGGTTAATCACACATCGTAACATAATATAACATATTTTATCAAAATTGATGGACCATTTCTGACACTGCTGCATAATTAATATGTTGTATATTTGTATTTGTCCGCAGAATGGCTCTCTATCCGACTTTAGAAGATATGAACGTAGATTTGATGTCTAGAGCGCAACAAAATGTTGTGAACTCCGTACCACTATACTCAGAAAATAATTTAGCCGCCATGTATCCGGCTCTCGGCGATTACATGGGGTTAGAATTGTCACCGGAGATGATTGCGATGAACATGCCCGAGTATTCGCAAATCGTCGCAAGCGTAAGTATCCACCTTACGTATTTATCGACAATTGAATAAATAATTAATGGATTCGTTTTCAGAATGGTATGCAAGTGGCGACGACGCCGGCGCAATCGAACATCATTGCACCTCTATCCGGCGGATCCGTCGCGATGAAGAAGGCATTCGTTACGCAGGGAATACGACAAGTGCAATTGTGCAAAGACGGCGATGGAAAAGTCGGGCTGAGACTACGTGCCGTCAATAACGGAATGTTCGTATGCCTGGTCATGAAAAATACGCCCGCAGCTTTAGCCGGCCTCCGCTTCGGCGATCAAATCCTCGAAATTAACAGTAAGCCGATGGCTGGTCTGTCGATGGAAGAAGCGCATAAGATTTTGAAAAAGTCGCCGGTGAACGGCATCATGATGGCAGTACGCGACAGGTATATATTTTGTGATTTGTTCGACGCGTATCGGTGAATAATATTATTATTACGTTGCAGACCCTTCGAACGTACCATTACGCTTCATAAGGATTCCTCCGGCCATATCGGATTTCAGTTCAAAGACGGTAAAATCGTGGGATTGGTCAAGGACTCGTCTGCTGCTCGCAACGGATTGCTGATAGATCATCAGTTGGTCGAAGTCAACGGACAAAATGTCGTCGGATTGAAAGACAAGGAGATCACCAAGGTGTTTGAGTCTTCGTTGGACGTAGTTACATTGACAATCTTGCCGTGCAGCATCTACAAGCACATGACTAATAAGTAAGATTATATTTGATTTATTTTGTGTTGGAATTTAAGGTTTGATAAAAAATAAGCAGAATTAACATATTGAGTGATTATTTAATCTTTGGCTGTCGAAAAAGTTTCACGACGATTTTTTACTTGTGGATTGAATGGAAAGAATTTTTGGCCAAAACAATAATATTCCAAAGATGTAAAAAGCATTTTGATGCATTACGTAGCTCCAAACTCTCAGAGTCTCATACTGACTTCAATATTAGTTTGAGGTAATCCAATTCTTTAAATGCACCTCAACTGATCATCGACGCCGTAGATAAATCTCAAACGATATATATGTCCAAAAAATTAAAACCAAAACGGTCGCTGGATCTGATCTGATACCTTCATTCATTTTACAAGCATGTCAATTTGGGGTATGAGAGCCTCTTCGACATATTTTTAACCTTTCGTGAAAATCTCGTCGAAATACCCTGATTTCTGTAAATTTTCGAAAATCACTCCTCAAATATCATGACAAATCAAATATTGGTAATTATAGGCCAGTGGCTGTTCTATCGGGACCTGTCAAGCTATTCGAGATGATTCTACATAAAAGTATATTCTATTACGTAGAGAGTAGACTCATCAATGAACAGCATGGATTTCGGTCTGGACGCTCAACAGTCACAGGTCTATTTAGCTTTTCAAACTATGTGTCTAAATCACTAGATAGAGGGGTCCAGCTCGACGTTGTCTATGAAAAGGAGACACTAGACTTATTTCTAAGTTCGATTTTTTTCCACTTATTTAACCCTTTATAGGGCAAATTGTTTTGTATTTTTTATTGTTATTGACAAAACTTATTGTCTATTAATAAATTAACCAAAGAACTTTTTTGACAACATATTACGTTACTAAGGTTGACATTCCTATGGGTGCTCATGGAAATATAGACCTTAAAGCGACTGGTTAAAACCCTTTTTTACTTATTTTAACCCTTTATTTACAAACAGTACGTGATCCATGATTCTCTAACGTCATGTGTCTACGATGCAACTTCCGGAATCCCACAGGGTTCCAATTTGGGACTTTTATTATTCGTTTTATTTATAGACGACATACAACCTGACCTTTCTTGTAATTTCTCTCTTTGCAGATGACTTAAAACTATTTAAATCAGTTTCCTCAATAGCTGATGCGCTTTCTCTGGAGCTGAACATCAATTCTTTGCTAATCGTCTCCCGCTTAGTATTAGAAAATGTCAGGAAATGTCATTTTTGATATTTAAAAAATTTCAAATATTTTATTACATACTTGGGAACGTAACTCTTCCCAGAAAATCGTCAATTAAAGGTCTGGGAATTCTTTTTGACTCTAAATTTAAATTTAATTCACATGTATATGA